>JAFFST010053395.1:20675-49917 GCA_022414735.1 Noturus placidus
GAGATACGAGTACCATCGCAAGAAACAGAGTTAAAACACAAAACAAGACAAAATAACACGCACCAACACACCGTGTCAGCCTTCTGCGGCGCCATCTTGGTTTATATGGTGAAGTTAAGTTTTCTGTGAGGAGCTGTTTGTTTAACAGTTCTGGAAAGGGCCAATACTGCAACATTAAGCTTTCTGGCACTGGTTAGATTAAAGAGAAGGGACTGTTTATCGCTGTTATAACATAAGCGCTAAAGGAACTAACCTGTCTCATAGATGTCCTACAATGTTAAATGTAACTACAAATGAATACAAAGTATGGTGTGGTGTTCATTAATTGTTTTATTGTTTTAATAGAAATTGGCAAATTGCTGTGGAATGCACTTACTGCATACACCGAAGGAGACGTCGCAACAGAGATACGAATCAACATCTAAACAGGGAATCGGCGGGTGCAATCACGGCACTATTGGGAGACAACCCTATGATAAGATAGAAGGTGGAGATAAGACGGAGTAAAAGAAAAAGGCTGTGGTGGGATCTCTGACAATTCCTCAAAGGAGGGGGGTATGGTGGCTTGGAGATAGGCATAAGTTTGCCTCACACCTCTTGTGTTGGGGGTTCGAATCACACCTCCGAGGGTGTTCTCAGCATTTGCATGTTCTCCCCGTGCGTCATGGGTTTCCTCCAGGTACTCCGGTTTCCACCCCAGTCCAAAGACATGTACTGTAGGCTGACTGGCATTTCCAGATTGTCCATAGTGTCTGATTCGAAGTCTCGGCACCCCATCCAGGGTGTCCCTCACCTTGTTCCTTGTTCATGGGACAGGCTCCCTGTGACCCTGTGTTGAATAAGCAGTATGGACATGGATGGATCTTCACCCGAAATCCTGATGACTCACTCTCCAGGATGCACAGCTCAAGTATTCTTATTTCCTTCTCAGGGCTAATAAGAGTTTCCATTTTGTCATCGTGTAAAACTACATAAAATTCAGACCTGGGCAAACTCTTGCCTACGTTTTACTACAGTGATGTCTTGCTACATCTTTGGCACACAATAAGATGAATTCATTTGTGCAAAACAAAACAAAAACCAACCAAAAAAAGCTGCAACAGCAGATTTAGCACTAAAAGAAAAGGTTACTCCAATTAAAGGATTGCATTGCACGGTGCCGTTTTGCTCTTTATAATTACCATGAGTTTGACATGGTTGTCTTTGTTCTCCTTCCAATTACCAGCAGAAAACAAGAAAACCCGCAAGCTCGTTACGATTACAATTCCTCTATACTAGTCATTTAAATCTGTGAACAAACAAATGCTCTTCCATACAGGACAGTATCTTCACTCAGTCTGACGGTTTCCAGTCATGAATCTGATAAATAAAAATGTACATTTTTAAAAAAAGGCTTTGATAATGCATTATAAGGAAATAATACAGTAAATAAAGAATGAAGAGAGAATCAATGTTCTGTTCGACCTTTTTGTCTAACAAATCTGAGGATCCGGAAGCGTCTTTCATTCCTGTTGATTATCCCAATAATTTCACAATACCCGAATGCTAATCACTTATCGCATAACACACCATGTGCTGGAGAAAACGTTGATCTATGCTCATACATAAAAACTACCAGCGGCTGACTTAATATTAAATATCGATTGTAATCTTTCAGTTGCATGCTGATGCACACGCTCGATACGCTGTCGCAGGGCAAACAGAGTCATCCTGAGACGTCCGAGCGCTGCTCGTCACGAGGGGCGCCGTGCCCTTTACACTGTCTATTTACGAAAAACTGCATCATGTGCTGACAAAGTCTGTGCAGACAAAGATAACAACTTCCAATGAATCACACTTTATGGCCTGTTTATGCAGCGGCAGGGCCTGGCGACGCGTACGCATCCCTCGAGCTCGTTCTCCTTTCTGTTCCTGAGGTGTTTCAGGACCACATCGAATTTATACCGAATGGATTCGTTCATTCAGCTCAGCTGGAGAGAGAGAAAAAAAACAACAAACATTTATAATCATGACTATTTAGATTGTATATTACTTCCTAAACCGAGTCGGGGAAATAAGGGCAAGCGTCTTCAGTCTGTAGGGAGCAAAGCTCTTATTGAGCTGGGATTACAGGAAACAGAATTCAATCACGCATCGAGCACTAAGCCTCCATCGCTAAACACAAAAGGTGAAGCAAAATCAAAGGACGCTTGATTAATTAAGACGTGTTGTGGTCTACTGGTGTACAAGCACCTGCGCATTTATTTTATTTATTTATTTATTTTGTGCCTTAATGATCCTGAGTAGAATGGAACGAATGGAATAAATTAGTAGACTGTTTATTATTAGACTCAGAAAGAGCGCATTGAGTAATTAACATGTAATGTGCTGAGTTGCTATTCTGGAACATTAATCAATACTTTTATCTGATTAAGCAATCACAAGATGGGGTACACCCTGGACAGGGTGCCAGTGCATTGCAGGGCACAATCACATACACACTCACACACCCATTCATACATTACGGACATGCCAATCAGCCTTCCATGCATGTGTTTGGACTGGGGGAGGAAACCGGAAAACCCGGAGGAAACCCCCGACGCACGGGGAGAACATGCAAAATCCACACACGGCCCCAGTAGGATTCGAACCCCTGGAGGTGTGAGGCGAACGTGTTCACCACTAAGCCACCGTGCACCCTTGAAGTGTTATATTATTATATATGATATCCTTATATACAGTAATATGCACAATGACACAATGGAAATGGATTACATATTTGAACCCCGACAATGCCGGATCAACCTGGTGTCACATTGAAACTAAGCAGGGTTGAGCCTGGCCAGTACCTGGATGGGAGACCTCCTGGTGAAAACTATAGTTGCTGCTGGTAGTGGTATTAGTGAGGCCTTCAGGGGGCACTCACCCTGTGGCCTGTCTGGGTCCTAATGCCCCAGTACAGTCATGTGGACACTATACTGTAAAAACAGCATGTTTTTTTTAAAAACCTTTTAATTTAATTTACTTGTTTTTCATGACATTTGCTTCATTATTATCATTAAAGTAACAGCACTGACACTAATACACAGTCCTTTTGTTATGGATTTGACTGTGTATTTATATAAAATATTTAAAAGCTAAGGCTCTGATTTTTGACCGCTGTTTTATTTAGTGTGCTTAGAGTTTTCTTGAACACATCCTGCTCTGAGCAGGCGGACCGACTACAAGAGCACGTTTCAAAAATGAAGTTGTAGCATTATGGGATTAATTTAATTAATTAATTTATTAATTTGTATAGTGCTTTTTACAATGGTACATTGTCTCAAGCAGCTTTACAGAAATATCATTTTTACATTTTTTTTTTTTTTTTTTTTACATTTACAAGCTACTTACTAATGAGAGCACATTCACACACCAATGGTAGCAGAGCTTCCATGCAAGGTGCTAGCTTGCCATTGGGGGCAACTTAGGGTTCAGTGTCTTGCCCAAGGACACTTCGGCATGGGATCACCCGGGCCGGGATTCGAGCCGCCAACCCTACGATTAGTGGATTAGTGGACAACCCGCTCTACCGACTGAGCCACAGCCGCCCGGATTGAGATCATAATGTCGAAGCATTATGAAAACAAAGTGTCATGTTGAGAATAACACATATTCATGATTGAAAAACGGCGTGATTATCACAATGATAGAAAGCCGAGCCAGCAGCTTAATCAGTGCAAGAAATGGATGGGTTTTAGTTCAATCTGGCTTCAGGATTGGGTTCAGCAACAAAGAAATTCCTGGTGTTATTGAAAAAGACTCTGACAAAGAGGATTTACCACTATTATCACCTCTCAGGGACACAGGACTTCCCACCCCACTCGCACCTGTCTGACATCAAAGTAAAGACAAAAATACATTTTTTGCCAACCACAGCAGACCGGGCCACTTTAAAGCATCAAAGCCGTCAGAGGAAAGAATTAATAGTGCTTACAAAAATATGTAAATGGTCTGCACTTATATAGCGCTTTTACCCAAAATGCTTCACACTGCATCTCATTCACACACTCACACACCAATGGTAGCAGAGCTACCATGCAAGGCGCTAACTTGCCATCGGGAGAAACTTGGGGTTAAGTGTTTTGCACATGGACACTTCGGCATGTGGAGCTACGTGGGCCAGTAATCGAACCGCCAACCCTACGATTAGTGGACAACCCGCTCTACCACCTCAGCTACAGCCGCCCACGTTCAACAATTATTTTTTAATTAAATGTTTAAATTGCAAAGAGTACTTTTGTTAGCGTTGTTATTTTGTTACAGTCTGACAGTAACATAGAAATGGCTTCAAATGAGAAGAAAAGAAAAAAAGCCTTCTGCTACGGAGAAGTTAATTAAGGCGATCCTTTATTGCCTTCCAGTCACGGGGTGTAAGGCCTGGAATTTCCTTCCAACCGTCTCTGATGATGTTTGCCACAGGTTGCTAGGCATGGCATTTTCCCCCTTGGAGCCATCAAAGTTGACGGAACCTACCCAGTCCTGTGAAATGTCATGTGGTATTAGACTCTTAAAGAAAAGTACAGCAAAGCATTTTAGCCTTGGTCTTCCGTCTGGTCCAGCTGAATCTAGGTAAAGTCTTTTCTCTTTCTCCAGGGACACTTGATTTAAACACACATCAGGTACCATCACTCCCAGGAGAAGATTGTGGTGTTTTGTAGTAGTGTTTAGGGTTCCTGGCAGTCTCAGACAGAATGGGGACATTATTGAAGAGCGCTCAGTACCAGATCTCCCAGCAGTTTGTCAGCCAGAAGTGTGTAGAGGTCGCAGACAGAATGCCTAAATCACAATCCCTACTGTGGCCTGGTGGAGAATGTCCAGCACGCTGATGAGGACATGAGCATATCTTAAACGACTGCTCACAGTCACTGTGGGTCGCCGAAGTCACTGGTGGAACAACTTCAGGACTCTCAGCTGTCGATGAGGACTGATCAACTGTTGGCAGATGGGGTGGATTTGTATTCTTCTCATCCAAATGTTGCTCCAACAAACTAATCCTTGATTCCAATTTAATCAGTCTTCTTACGAAAGCCAAAATCTGCTCATTGGAGATCTTGACTGTTGCTGAGCATCGACGGTCAATCAGTACAGCCTGTAGAAGCCAAAACAACCACAGAATTGTATGTGGTACTATCACTTGTCAGATGTTCGTTAAAGTTCGTTAAACAAGCCAAGTCAGAGGTGATGGGTCTTTTTGCAGTCTGCTGGATTTCATTTACATTTACATTTATTCATTTAGCAGACGCTTTTACCCAAAGCGACTTACAAATGAGACACACTCACACAGCAATGGTAGCAGAGCTGCATGCAAGGTGCTAGCTTGCCATCGGGGGCAACTTAGGGTTCAGTGTCTTGCCCAAGGACACTTCGGCATGGGATCACCCGGGCCGGGATTCGAACCGCCAACCCTACGATTAGTGGACAACCCGCTCTACCACCTGAGCCACAGCCGCCGGATTTCCTTTTCAGCACTCTATACAGACAAAATGCACCTCGATCAACACTTAAGTATTGCAGCGTCTGAACTAATATTAAAAGCACTCCAACAATATAAGTGCATGCGGTGACTTCTCTTACCTTCTGCATCCATTACGATGTCATAGACTGCAAATCTATACAAAATCTAATGCTTCTGCTCCTCCCCTTCAATTTGATGAGCCAAAAGATGGCAAGATTACGTAAAGAGGATGATTACTTATTAATCAACCATGTGAATCCAAAGCTACTCATAAGCTATTCAAGCTATAGTAAGTGAGCATATACATTTTACTCCTGGATTGCTGACTTAAACAAACTGCATTACTTTTGTGGTACTTCACTAACTTAAAACAAACATTCTTTGTCACAGTTGTAACTGGTGGGACGGTGAAAATAGGTTAGGAAGAAATGATCAGTTGCTCAATAGGTCCCATTATACAATTTCAAACAATATAGTAACATATGAACAATATTTGTTCAGAATGGATTGGAAGTACATGAAAAGCCAAAACAGTCCCATGATCTGAGACGGACACCGAGAGATACGTCTCCAGCAGGCGCAAAAATGGATCGACGAGAAGGAGACGTTTCATGACGTCATCTTCACCGATGAAAAAACAGTTGCTTTGGAGCGCTTGACGCCAAGACAGGGAGACATGTCTCCAAAGTCAAAACACCCACTAAAAGTTCATCCATGGGGAGCAATATCGAGACTAGGACCGGGGCCTATTGCATTCTTCAAACGGATAAGGGATCATTCTTTCTTTGAGGATGCTATTATAAATGAAACCACAGCCCCATATATTAGGGATAACTTCAGAGAATACCACCATTTATATATATTTTTTTGATATCTTAAGCACACAGTTGCAAGAAGAGTCATTGCAGAAGAGGGTATAAACTGTGTTAAGACTCCCACCGAATCCCCGAATATGAATCCCGTTGAGATGGTGTGGCACGCAATGAATGACTACATTCGGAAGAAGGCTAAACTGACATCAAAGTCTGACTTGGTTGGTGCCATAAATAAATTCCAGAAACGGCATAAGTATATCAACACACTGTTTAAAGTCCTTCCAGCCATGGTTGATCATCAGGGTGGACACACTGGCATGTAGCAGATCATTTCCAAACTTTCAATAACTTTACCATGTACATTATGTTTCCTGTTTAGTTTAGATTTGCTAAAAAAAAAAAAAAAAAAAAACACGATTGTGACAACAATAATTTGGGATTGTACTTCATTCCTACATTAAATATTAAGTACACAGTCTTGACCCATGTGTTATTTCATACAGTAGCTTTGCTGACTATAATATTATTCTAAAATGTAGAAAAATACTACAATACAATGTCGAAATGTGTGTTAAAAAAAAAAAACTATAATTTTAATAAAATAAATAAATAGACGAAATTCTTCACTACTTTAGTGTGTAACAGTCAGGTTCCAGAAGTAAAATACAACGAACGCTCATTCCCATGAAGCACTGAGAATTACGTCATCGACTCAGTGTTCCAGTGCCTTAGCACCATTTTGCATTTAAATACAAAATAAATGGTAGCAAATGTCACTGATGTAGATTTGGTTTTATTATAATGAATATATAGATATGGGGGGATTCAAACCAAAAATCTCTGCCATTACAATCATACCCACCATCCAATCATACCACTTGACCACAATCAGCTGGCCTTATGCTGGGAAACACTCCTTATGAATGCACTTGAGTCTATGTGCCGCCTAGTGGAAATTCTGTACAACAAATACAAAGTGTAACAAATATGTTCAATTCTACGAAACCTGACTCTCTAGCCCTGCAGCATTCTGCGTGATAGGCTTCAGGATCCTGCATGAAAAAGAATTTTTTTTAAGGCCACGTCTGTACAGTAACCGAGGTTGACGAACTGTCTGAGGAATTCAGACACCTTGGTGAGACATTGTACATTGTACATCTGGGGGGTTGTTTTCAGTATTTTTCAGAGGTAAAGTTGTATGATTCATGGGAAAACGGTTTACATCTACTCACAGTTTAAATACGTTTCCAGACACAGATACGGTTATTTGGAGCAATAGAGAGATCGTGGCATTTCATTACACCCCTATGCATAATGCATAGACTGTGATTTAAAAAAAAACGTGATTTAAACAACCCGAACGATCGTTTACATTTTCCCGGCAAAAGACAGAAAGTCTCGCTCGCACACTCTTTGTTTTCTGATCCGCTGTCCCTAGAACAATGCATGGAGGAATTTATAGAATCCTCCAAAGCCATGGAAGTGGCGTCACTCGTCAGCTAGAAACAACACCTCGTGAAATTATTTGTAGGATCACCAATTAATAGCGGAGACTGACAGAAGCGAAGCGTTTGGCCGCGGCCTCGTTTCCTCTCCACCTCGTCTCCTGAAGAATCCTGTTGTTCTTTGCAGCCGTCCATGCCATGGCATGTTGCTATTTATTCCAGCAGTCTCTTACCACGTACTCCCTTAATTAACATGTTGGTTTATGTTTCGCAGAGGGAAGGAAGAGCTCTGGCAGCGTCTCCACCCTTCTCCTACCCTTTTGTGCTCAACTCTGACAGGCTGCAGCCTGGCCAGAGAAAGGATAAGAAGAATGATTGCGAAAGAAAGCAAGCCAAAGAGAAGTGAAAGGATGGAGGATATGAGGGCTGACTGCTAGACATCTGCTTGTGTTTCACGTCGAGCCGAGTGACTCAGAGTTTACCTGGCTCAAAGTGATGGCACAGAATGTCCTGTGCTGTCCGTCTCAGATGACAAAGGAAGCAGATTTAGACGACTAACTAAGGAATATTTATATCCAACAAGTGGGTGGACGGTTGGTGTGAAGCTACAGACGTGGCTGACCCAAGAACAGCTTGGCATCTTGGTCAAGCCGGACTCTTTCTCTTGCGCCCACGGTTGTATCTTCACACCATTTGTGATCCCTTATGAACCTGCTTTATTAGCACGCAACGAAAGATGACAACAGGAAGCATGAATGTTGACGAGGATATAAACTTGCAATGGGCAAGTTTTTCAAATGAAAGTGGGCAGCTGGCAAGCAGCTTACTGGAGCGGCATTCCTGCTGCCTTGTCCTCCTGGAGGGGGGGGAAATGAAAGAAATATATACAAGACACCCTTTCTCTGTCATTCTTTCTTCTCATCCACTCATTCCTTCAAGCGTCTTAATTAAGCGTGACCTGAGCAGCCTTCAGAAGATAGTAATCAATAGCGAGAATCAATCTGGATACTGCCGGGCACTCTCTCGACGACACTCATGTCTCGTCCCCCTGAGGCGCTCAAAGCACCTATCAACTTCACACAAATGCCACGAGCGTCGTCGATGGACTTAAATGGATATTCAAAGTGGCCGAGGTATTTGCTCTTCAATCACTTTCTAATTAGAAGTGCCATATCTGAGAGATGGGCCAAGGATTTGGAGAGAGAACGAGAGCGAGAGGAAGGGAGGCTAAAAAGGCACATCTCGCACATCCCACTCCCTCATTCCCTGTCGTGATGCTACTGATCTGTGGCGTTCACGAGCAGGGCACTCTATTATTAACCACTCAGACCCACTCGCAGCTTTGAAAGTGAGCAAAAGGCCAGACGAGCAGGCAAGCAGTAGTGCCAAGTCTCCGCTTACTAAACATACTGCAGGAGATATAGAGTAGGCAGTTTTCCTCTAAAACCTCCTTTTTCATGGAGAAATATAGATGCAAGTCGCATGCTTTAGTGCTAATGAATGGTGTCACCATCTGTTCACTAATATCTGTTTATCTATAGATGAAGAGAGAGACAGGGAGAAATCCATGGAGTGTGAAATGTGAAGGTTAAAAAAAATGCACAGCAATACCAAATACCAGTCCTTCATCCTATTGTGGAATAAACCACTTGGGGTTGGTGTTACAGGAAAACAATCAACATCTAGGTGGCGTCATGCAGTCTGACTTTACCACCCCCAAAGTTTTTTTTTTTCTTATACGACAGCAATTTGCCAACAATGACATTTTTATGTTAATTACAGAACGACACTTTATACGTTTTATCCATTTATAGTTACATTTAATGTTCCAGTCACCACTTATGCCATAAACAGTCGTTCCCTCAGCATCCTATGCTTTTTGTTTCACTCTCTTGAAGTTAAAGCTGCAGTATGAAACTTTTTTTAGTTAAAAATGAACAAAAATGTATTATTGAGCAAGTATGTAAAAAAAAAAAAAAAAAATCAGTGTTCATAACCACAAAGGTAAGCTTATGATTTAACGATTTATCATCTGAGCTGTCGGGTTGGATTTAGTGGGTAACGTCAGTTTGATGTCATTTGCGTGACCTTTGACATTACCATGCCTTTGTGTCCGTAAACAGGAAAAAGAAGACCCGGTTATTATATCGCGCGTGTGGGGGATGATGATGATGATGATGATGATGATGATGATGGTGGAGTGTTTGTAGCATGTCCTTACAAGAGTTGCTTAGAAGTTAAACTCATCATCTCGACGGCTGCTTTTAATCTGGATCATTCTAAACGCAGTCATGGTGGACATCTGGCGAATCGGCTGTTGTGAAAACCAAGGACCCTCGAACTGTAGGTAGCTAGCTAACATTAATGCACTTGTTTGCTTGGTTCAGCTAGGTATATCAAGTTCTCTATGTTGGTGTTTTTGTTTGTTTTGCGTTATAATGTGGTAAATTGCACTTATTTTCTGCTCGCTATGAGAGAGAACAACTCACCTCTACTCCAAGAAAAACATATCTGCTGTGAGCTCCGTTGTCAAGTATTGGAGCTAGTAGACAACCCATACGAAGACCTCAAACCAACAGATTCATCCGCACAGAGAAATAGTGCCGACGCACAACCCATGGGGAAAAAAACCTCTGCAACTAACCTGCAGTTTTATATAATATAGAAATAAAATGGAGTCTTTTCGGTCATCATTTTCTTCATTCAAGTTTTGTTCAAAATGTTCTGAGAAGAAATTGAGCCAGTATTGTGAATCGAATCGAATTGTGACCAGAGTGTATTGTTACACCCCTACTAACCTCTACAGGTAACCACATTTGTACGTGTGTATCCTTTTAACTATTCGCTCTTCCTCTTTCCTCTTTCTTCTGCCACACACAGGCTTGCCTTACTCCTAACCTTAGTGCCCATTCCCTGACCACACTCACACACACACACACAGTCCGCTGTCATGGAGCAAGGCTGGGCTGTCACCATGGAGGGTAATGCCTCATTAGGCTCATCGGGGGCTAGGACTGGGTTAGCACGGCGTCCTGCCCTGTCTGTCTGCTCCTAATTGGATCATCTGTGTGTCAGCATACACCACATGGGAAGGGAGGAGGATCCCCGAGAAGAAAGCACAGGAAATCCACAGGGCTTTTGGAGGGAACTGGAGGGAGAAGAAGGTCAAAGAGAAAGCGAGCCAGAACTGCACTATTTCCATAATGAATATTAGATTTCATATCATTTTTCATTTTGTGATACAGTTATGATTTTAAATCATCTGTCAATCAATGTGAAAAAAAAAAAAATCCTGCAAACGTCTGGAAATTTTTCATGAAGCAAAAAAGGTAAAAATTGTAAGAATGTAGTGGCTCCCTGTATCGATGATTTTGGGTAAAAGGTGAATAATCAACTAACAACAAAGAGCCTCAAAATACAATCACAGATGAATACAGGGAACATGCGTATTTGTGTACATGCGTCAACGTATTAGCTGGTAGACAACAAACACAGTTTACTTACACACTACTATCCTTCAGCCTAGAGGCTCCGCCCACAGCATCTAATCGCATTTGTACGCTTAGCTTGATATGCTGCAATCTGATTCTCTATCCTCACTTCTGCATAGATACACTTGCATACAGCGGTTTACGGCATGAAAGACAACTTTTGGTCGCTGAGAAATTTTCAGAGCGAGATTTCATTGTAACCATCCCCAATATCAAATCTTTAAAAGTTAGCTTTGTTTTAAAACGGTGATTATTCCTGGTCATGTTTAATGATGAACAGTACCAGACTCTCTAGTGTCTAGCTCTTGACACTAATTATTTTATAATGTAATATAATATAGAATATTATAATATATTATAATATAATGGCATAATTTACAGGTTCTGCACTGTGATTTTGTTTCTGTCCACAACAATAGTGTCTGTGTTTTTCTCATCACCTTATTTGAGAGCTGGTTAGAAAGAAAAAGAGGAAATCTAAAGAAAGGTGTGCAATACTAGAGAATGATTACTACTATTGAGAAAGCTACCATTGAGCTCCTATTAAATGCTTAAGTATCACTTAGCACAGATTTACAGTATATGAATAAATCATGCTCTGGTAAAGTGACTGGGTTCTCCTATGTAATATCCAAGTGAACTTTCTGGAAGTTTCTGGAAACTTGCACAGCTCATGAAAATGAATATTTGTCAATACTGAAGAGTTTTATCATTAAGGAAGGAAGCATTGCCACAACAACATAGGACCGTATCCTTCATTGGATAACTTCTGCTTTGTTGATAGACTATTTAAACATATTCAATTAAATTTGAAGTGTGTGAATTTCTCTCTATTGAGCAAGCCGGTGGCGACAGTGGTGAGAAAAAACTCCCTAGGATGATATGAGGAAGAAACCTTGAGAGGAACCAACTTCGAAGGGAACCCTTCCTCATATGGGTAACAACGGATAGTGTGAAAGTAAAAGAAAGTTCATTATGGTTTTAATATGAAGTCTTGTTTTGTTGAACTAGTCCACTGTTCACTAAAGAGACCCGAGTGTAAAACTGCATGTGTAAAACGTCGGGGTTACGTATGTAACCCTGTTCCCTGAGAAGGGAACGAGGAACCAGTTACTTGCATATCCCCGACATTCCCTTTCAAAAGGAACTTCGACATTGCATTTAGCATAACAGTATGGGAACGAGAATACACACTCCATCATACCAAGGGTACGGCCTGTTCAAAAAGTACCGAAGCCTGAGGTTCACTGCAGGAAGACACTCGAGCACGGGGTGGAATGAAGATCCAGGCAGTAATAACGGATGAATTTATGGGGCGTGGACCACCCTACAGCCGCACACACATCCTGCAAGAACACCACTTAGGACAAAGCCTTTGAGGAGGCGACCGCCCTAGTGGAATGAGCTCTTGTGCCCAGAGGTGTGGCGAGACCATGCGCCTCGTAAGCCATAGAGATTGCTTCCACTATCCAGTTAGAGATGCGCTGCTTTGACACAGCATCACCCTTACTGACACCACCAAAGCAGACCATAGTTGCTCCGACTTACGCCACTGGCCAGTGTGGTGGACGTAAGTACAGAGAGCCTTTACCGGACACAGCAAGTGTATGCTCTCTTGTTCCAATGTGAGGAACGGAGGAGGGCAGAAGATGTAGGCACTTTAGGAATATAATCCGGCCTAGGATACAAGAAGGCATTGGCTAGTCCAAGGGCAAAGTCAAGGCAGGAGGGGGCAACAGAGAGAGCTTGTAGATCACCCACTCACTTGAGAGATGTCAGGGCCAGTAGAAGAGCTACCTTCAGAGTCAGAAGCTTCTCAGAAGCTGACCCTAAGGGATCAATCGGGGCCCCTGACAGACCTTCCAAGACCACAGGAAGGTATTCGCGGCTTGCAGATGGGCCTCAGCCATCTGACACCATGCATGAACCTCGAAGTTAGAGGATGTTGCCCTACAGAGGCTCCATCAACAGGGGTATGGCTCGCCAAAATGGTGGCCACGTAAACCCTGATTGTAGAAGGAGCCAACCCTGCTGAGAAACCTTCTTGTAAGAACTCCAGGACTGTAGCTATTACACAGTTCAATGGGTCTAACCGACGTTCCTCACACCACAAGACAAAAAGCCGCCACTTGAGCGTATACAATTTCCTTGGATGGTGGATGGTACTCTAGCGTTTAACATCTAGCATTCTACAACCTCAGTTGTGAGACCAGACTCTATGAGCTGGTGCCCCTCAGGGGCCAGACCCAGAGTCTCCATAGGTCTGGCCGAGGGTGATAAATCAGCCCTCCGGCTTGAGACAGTAGGTCCCTGCGGATGGGAATCTCCCAAGACGTGCCGTCGAGCAGGGACATTATCTCTGAGAACCATATTCAAGTTGGCCAATAAAGTGCTACTAGCAGCAGACATAGACGGTCTTGGCGAACACTCGCTAGAACTTGTGGGAGCAGAGCAATCGGGGGGAAAGCATACAGACGTGACCTCGGCCACATGTGCAACATGGCGTCCAGCCCCAATGGTGAAGGAGGAGTGAGGGTGAAACACAACGGGCAGTGTGTTGTCTCCTCGGAGGCAAACACACCCAATTGCACTTGTCCGTATGTAACCCTCCCTGGTGGTTGATATACAAGACCACAGCTGTGTTGTCTGACACAACTAGTACATTGTGACCTCTCAACTGAGGAAGAAAGAACTTCGGTGCTAGGAATACGGCCCGCATCTCTAGGCGATTTATATGCCACTCCAGATGAGGGCCGCTCCAAAGACCATGAGCTGGACAGCCATTTAAGACTGCACCCAGCCCATGAGGGACGCATCTGTCATTACCGTCTTGCAGTAAGGGGACTCCCCTAGAGTGTGACCCAAGGCTAGGAACTGTGGGCACCTCCAAATACTCAGAGGATGTAGGCATTGCCGCGTGACACTGATTACTCTCGGAGGTTTCATCCTTGGATGAAACTCCTGACTTTTCAGCCACCACTGAAATGGTCTCATGTGCAATAGGCCCAATGGTATGACGTTGGCTGCTGCTGCCATAAGGCCCAACAGCCTCTCGTAAAGGCTGGAGGGTATGCCCAGACCTAGCTTTAACTTGCTCAAAGTTGATAGGATCAATTGTACACGTGTTGGGAATAGGAACCCCCTCATCATAGTAGAATCCCATATAACCCCTAGAAAAGTTCTCTGCACTGGAGAAAGCATACTTTTCTTGAGGTTCAACCTGAGCCCCAAGCTTCTCATGTGGGCAAGAACAACATCTCAATGTTGAACCGCCTGTTCCCTGGATCGTCCTAGAATTAACCAGTCGTCCAGGTAATTTTGTACACGGATGCCCCGGAGTCGTAAGGGAGACAGAGCAGCATCCATGCAATTTGTGAAGGTGCGAGGGGATAAAGCTAGCCCAAATTGAAGAACCCAAAATTGGTATGTGTTTTCTCCAAATGCAAACCTCAGGAACTTCCTGTGGCTGGGTGATATTTCTATGTGGAAGTATGCATCCTCCAGATCTACCGTCACAAACCAGTCATTGGACTGAATCTGTGGCACGATAAGTTTGAGCGTCAGCATCTTGAACCTGTACGTCCGAAGAGTACGGTTCAGATGATGCAGTTCTAAAATTGACCGCATACTTCCATCTTTTTGCAGCCCAGGAAATAACGGCTGTAAAAACCTCCCTCCCTTAGGGAATGGGGTACATGTTCTATGGCCCCTTTGTCCAAAAGGCAACTTATTTCCAGTGCTAACTCTGCTCTGTGCTGACAACTCTGGTGAGCACAGCTCTGAACCGGGGAGGTCAAGCTCTGAACTGGACTCGGTAACCCTTTTCTATGGTAGATAGAAATCATGGGAACACACTTGGCAGTAGTTACCATGCTGCCAAATAGTCTTTCAGTGATGTTAGCTTTTCCACATTTTTGTTGGAGGGAAAGCATCAGATTTCCGTTGCCCTGTGACAGCTCGCTGACCAGAGAAGACTGAAAACGTGGGATGGCCGTGGCCAGGGCAGGCCCTACATTAGCACTGGGGGCTGCTTGCCCTAGCAGCCTCATGCCCCCTTATACGTCCCCTTATAGACCGCCACACTTGTCTTCTGCGTCTCCCTTACACCAGTTCGCTGGCCCGGGCTCCACTCATGGAGGCCCGTGCGAACTCGACACGACGTGGAAGAACCTGGCTGAATGCCACTGTTTGCTGTTATGCCTCGGGACGTTCAGCAAGGAGACCCTATCTTTGTCCACCATCCCTGAGAGGTTGAGCCATAGGTTCATCTCAGCCACAACCAGGCTACTCATTGAACGGCCGATATGACAGGCCGTTTGTTTGATTGCCCGGAGATTTAAATCTGTGGCATGGCGCAGCACTGCCACTGCCTCAGGTCCAATTCCCTCACCAGTATCTAGATCACTCAGCAGGTCTGCTTGGTAGGTGCAGAGACCCACAAGCAAGACCCGCTGCCGAATAGACCTTGCCCACCAATGCCAAAGTGGCCTTACATAGCTTTGAAGGTAAAGTTGGCCTCCCTATATTACCTGCCGTTGATGGAGAGAGGTGGTTTGCAAGCGCCTCCTCCACCTTTGGCATCGCTACATAGCCATGCTGCTCACCCCCATGATGGCTGAGTAATCAGATGCTTTGGGGTTAAAAACATGGCTAGTGTATGGTATGCTCCACAAGCGTGATACCTCCTCATGCACTTCTGGGGAAAAAGGGGAGTTTTCTGTGGTGTGAGGGAGCTTTATATTTATTCTCACTGGAGAGGAAGCGCTCATCCAGCCTGCTACAAGCCACTTCCTCCTCCTCAGGCTAGTCTATATTCAACCTTTGAACCACCCTAGTGATGACCTCAAGCAGCTCTTTATATTCTTGAGAGCTGCTTTCAGTTTCTGGTGCAATGGCACCCTCTATCGCCTCCTCGGAGTCAGAAAGGGTGTTTTGGCTTTCCATAGTGGAAGGAGGAGTCGCGATGCGAGCTCTAAAGTCAGGCAGAGAGCTGGACCCTGACGACAGAGCAAGAGATAGAGCAGCGCTTGTCTCTGGCTCCTCTTCCAAATGCATACAAAAAACCCCAGGACTTGATTCGGCTGGCTGCCTCTGCAGCGGTCGGCCCAGATCCGCGAGGCTCTGAAACCCAACTCCCTTCGGACGAGAAGAGAGCAAGCCGAGAGCGCAGTTGCATAATCGTGAAATGTTCACAATGTTAAGTCAGATCCCTCAAGGGCTGCTGTAGCATGCTCTGCGCTCAAACATTTCACAAAGAAAGTGTGAGTAGAAATGAAGCATTTCATTTTTCTCACACACACAACTGACATGCAGTCTTGCTGAAGATAATAGAGGCTGGCGGCGTGATTCACAGGTGCCATCTATATATCATGCGACGCGCTTAATTGCGACGTCACCTGATCATGGCAGACCTATAAGTAGAGGCATGATTTTACACAAGCTTCAGATACCGGTCACCCGCGCAAGGCGTTCCCATACTGGTATGCTAAATGCAAAGTTGAAGTTCCCTTTGAAAGGGAAAATATAGTTTCCATAACATCTTCACAAAGTCTTGTCAACCCGTCCCGTTGCTTAAGTTCTGTTTAACCGTTGTGTCATGTCTGTGATTTTGCTGTTCTATGGATTACACTTGTCTGTTTGATGAGTGATGCTTGACTGTGTTTGACCTGTTTCTTGACTAATTTTTCAACTGTGTTTTTATAAACCCACCATTGAGTCTTGTTCCTTACAGGCTTCAGATGAAGGGAGGGAATATTGTGGAGAGGAGAAAGAAAGTAAAATAAAAGACACCGGTGTTAAAATAGGTCAAGTGGAACAAAACCGGAGAGACAAATGAATTATGAACACAACTTTAGGCATCTAGCATGAGTGCAGAAAGCGAAGTGGAAGATAGGAGGAGAGAGAAAAGAAGAGGACAGAGGGAAAAGAAATAAAAAGCTTTTTTGAAGCAGTCACCATATGGCTTATAGGTTGATATTGGCAAGAGTCAAGTCCATTAAGAATAAACATCTATTTCTCCTATCGTCTTATTCAACATCCCGGTCTCTAAATGACTCGGGTGACACTGGAAGTGAATGATGTCCATTTTTTATTTTACCCCCTGGATCAAATGATCAACTAAACACCTTTTAGTAAGCTGTTCCAGTCTACAGGCCTTTTTTTTTTAATGAAAATGGTTTTCTCGGGATTCTTGGATGATTAAAAATAAATCAGTTGTAATTTATTCAAGTTCAATGTAGAAAATTATGAAACAAAAAATTAGAAGTTGAAATAAAAATAAAATTCATCTATCTCTGATGCAGGTCATTGCATAAGTATTACAATTTCTTTAAAATCTCATTTAAATATGCAAATAGATCAACAAACATGTGCTTATTTTTAAATGATGGACGTAAATGGATTTAACTTGATTTGTTTCTTTTCTTAATTACACCCCAATATTCAGACTTTCTTGCAAAAATAAGAAAATAAAATCACAATTATTTGACAAGTGCGTATTTATAGTTCAGAAATAAAATAAGATTCTGAACTGCATATGATTTTAATAGGGAGAGATTGAGAAACATCTGTCAAACGTTTTCTTATTGAAATACAGGATTGTGTGTTTGTTTGTTTTTTTTTGTTTTGTTTTTTTTTCTTTACAGATTTCCTGTCGCTTCCTAACATTCCGTGTAATTATTACAGATTTCCACTTCCCCACTCAACACTGAGTGTACAGTCTGTCTGTACAGTTTCTGTTGGTCATTATGAGCGCTATGATTTCTGAGATGCATCTCTGGACTGATAAAGTTTCACAACAACACCGTGTCACTCCAGCTGACATGCTGGACGTGTGTCCACGGGGATGGAGTGTCAACATATACCGGTCAGCGCTCCTTGAGGACAGCAAACAAAGCAGAACGAATCCAAACTCTGCAGGGGGTTTTTTTCCTCCAATGCCAGACCAAAGGATTTACATTAAGAAGAACTGTTTTCACAGATCATACTGATATTAACTGTGTGTATGTTCGATGAGATCTATTTTTGAACTACTTTTCTCTTCTATCTCATCATCCACCAGGCAGCAGATTGTCAGGCAGAAAGTGTCTACCTCGTCAGGTATTATGGACCATCTGTCTCTGCCTCGGTGTGCATTCGTTCTTCCGCCACCACTCTTCTGCCCTACTGTTTTACTCATGATTACAGAAAGCTGGCTGCAAATCCCCGGCTTTCGGAAATTTGACAGGGAGTGTGGGGTGCTACAGCCCCACGTTATTTTGTGAACAAAAATGGCTGGGTGACAGGTAAAGGGGTCAGAAGTGATGGTACGTGATTAAAGGAGGATATCTTCATGACCTGACCTGAAGCAAGTGTGGGTGCTGATGCATAGGCTTGTATTGGAGGGTCGTTCTTTTAACCTGCAAGGACTACAGTAGCACCGAAGCTGCCTGGATGGCGGAGCTCAAATTTCCAGACAGTGGTATTTATAGACACTTCCTATAACCAGAAATATGAAAATAATACAAAAAGGGGAGAGTTAGGATGTGCCTAAGGCGAGCTGATACAGCGAATATTGTGCGATCATCTTAATTTTTTTCCCCTCATACATTGTCACTTGGCCCAATGCCTGGTATTGCGACAGGTCCAAAATGATATGGTCACTTTTGCTCTAATTCAAAAATCCATTAGATTACCCAAATTCAGAACAATTCCAAGCCAAAAATAATCATATTTATGAATAAAATGATTAATTGTTGCCATGGCAAGTGCATTCTGGGCCAAAAAACTGCTTGGAGGTAAAAGTTTGCCTCGCACCTACGGAGTTGGGGATTCAATTCCTGCCTCCGCCCTGTGTGCGCTGCATTTGCTTGTTCTCCCCGTACTTCAGGGGTCTCCTCTATGTACTCTGGTCTCCTCCCCTGGTCCAAAGAAATGCACTGTAGGACGATGCCCATGCGATTGTGCCTCTGATGTGTCAGAACCTCATCCAGGGTCTAATGTCGTGAGTCCCCGGGGATAGGCTCCAGGCTCCCCGTGACCATGTGTAGGACAAACGGTATGAAACATGGCTGCTGTATAAGCTGAAAAAAAAACTTCAGGACATGCTCTTCTTGGAAAAACAGTTCATTTGGATTGTAAACAATAACTCCAAATAATCACACCACCAGGTTGTTGAACAGCACCCCCTCAAATATATTATTCCTTACGTATACACAAAAACACTCACCTGCAAGACGTTCAAAATTAACTCGAATATTCCACTGAGATATTCAGTAACTATGGCCCAACAGCCGCAGAGACCATTTTCACGTCTGTGCTCTTAAACGACTTTCCTGAAAAGATGTATTCATTAATATTCACATTTTTAAATGGTTTAAAGTCAGATAAATAACCGGATTTTAAATGTCTGTCTGATTCTGCCTCATTTTCTACACTCTTAATACAGTCACGTCGCTCGTCGCTGCTCAATCGAATAACGCCGAGGCCGATCGTCGGAACGCTGATAGAGCGATGTGGTTTTACTGCAGTCTCTGAGGAGTACTGACCCTGAAACCCTCTCTCCATATCTCTCTCATTCTCTCTGCCTCTCTTTCACTCTCTATCAGGCGCTCTCCTAATTTCACTTTGTCCTAATATTTCTTCTGCTCGCAAATCCCTGAAGCCTGTCTCTCTTCTATTTCTATTTTCTTCCTTCTGACAGCTCTCACACAGGCGCACACACACACTTTCCCCTAATTCCTTCACATCATTTCCGTTTGTCCCCCTCACCCCTCACCACCTCTCTGATCCCCTGGTGTTTGCCGAGGGATGTTTATCATTGATGTGCACAACATCTTTTCTGCACGCCATCGATCGCTTTATTGAAACAAGCCTCATTTGCAGTCACCTTCCTGTTTAGCTCTTTTTTCTGCTCTCTCTTTTCTTTTTCATCTGTTTACCCTGACAAACGAACTGTGGCTTCGGCAGTTTGCCGATGTCCCATAATCCTTTACTTCAGCTGCACATCGCAAAAGATGTTCGTATGGACTAGCACATTAGATCAGGCTAAAACATGGCGGTCAAGTCTGTCTTTTGAGTTTTAAAAATCGCATGACTTCATGACACACTGCTATCCTTCAACCTAGAGTCTCTGCCCACAGCTCACATAGCATGATTTCATTATTCTGAGTGTTAATTGGGTATGGCTTCTGGATCAACATAAAATAAGTAAGGAATAAACAATTTGAGGGCATGCTGTTATAGGATAACAGGGTGGTGTGAATTTAACAACGAATGACGGATCATACGTTTTATCCATTTATATATACACTGTTGTGGAACGTCTGCGAGAAAGGTTAGTTCCTGCTATCGCTTAGGTTATAGCAACTATAAACAGTTGTCCTCATCTGTTTTTCCTCTCGTGCGATGGTAATAAACGGCATGTTGCTGAAAACAAGAAAGCACAAACTCCTGAAGATGTTCCCATGGTGGAAAAAAATGAAAGAAACATTTCTCTCACTGTTATAAAGCACTGACACTGGAGACATATCACTGATGTTTTTATTTGTAAAAAATTGTAAATTAATTTATTATTATAGTTAAATCACGTTAATCACCCACCATATATGCCCAAGTGAATTAGTTGTTACTACAGAAACGACAACATACGAGAATTCATGTAAACCTGGTCTTATAGCTGGACTACTATCAGATCATCAGACATTATAGAAAATCAATCTACTCCTCCTCACCACTCAGAATGAAGAATTTAGCAGTGTCGTGGTACAGTATAATAAATTATAAGGCAGCATTCTTACTAAATTCTTAAATCTTAATGTATCATTGTATTATAAATTGTTTGGTGTCAAATTATTGAGGTCAGAATTGTGTGTTTATTCTCTTAATCCTGATATCGACTCATACGAAAAATGCTTTGTGTTGATTGGAGCTTTATTACAAGCTTTATTACAAGGGTGGCTGTGGCTCAGTCGGTAGAGCGGGTTGTCCACTAATCCACTAATCGTGGGGTTGGTGGTTCGAATCCCGCCCCGGGTGATCACATGCCGAAGTGTCCTTGGGCAAGACACTGAACCCTAAGTTACCCCTGATGGCAAGCTAGCACCTTGCATGCAGCTCTGCTACCATTGGTGTGTGAGTGTGTCTCATTTGTAAGTTGCTTTGGATAAAAGCGTCTGCTAAATGAGTAAATGTAAATACAAGACAGGTGGCTGCTACTGATATTTTACAGCCGGTTTGTTAACTATTTTAAAGCCATATTCAGGCAACTTAAGTTCAAATAATATGCCAATATTTGAATATTTACACAAGAAATGCCTTTGAAATTGCCTACCCTGAATTTCAAGGAAAAACCTAAAGGCTATGGAAATGATCTGCATACAGTTCATGCTACTATGGATCCCAGGTTTGCCCAGCATGCTGTTCTCAAGCCTAGGCAATTCTTTTTTTTTTTTTTCCCATAACAATTTTTATTAATTCTCATACACTTTTCAGAGTACAACAAAATATCAATACAGAATCAACATGTTTTTACCCTGATAACAGCCCCTCCCACCCCACCCAGGAAAGTTTACATTTGATTAATTTACTTATGATTCATGTACATGTGATTTAATTACAAAACAAGAAACAGGTGCATACAAACATGTAGGCTGCCGTGGCTGATGGGACATGAAGTCCCGAGTCTCTTAGTGTGTGATTGTGAATACATGTGTGTGCAGTGGCTGACAGGATCTGGAGTCAAGAGTCTTTACATGCGTGACTATCAGGGGCGGGGACAAAACCAAAACGTAAACAGAGTCCATATGCTGGCGTACGGAGCCCCCCTAGTGCCAGGTAAAAAAAAAAAAAAAAAAAGCCGTTTGTAATCCGTGCTCTCGGTTTAGCAATCCGTGCTCTCGGTTTAGCAATCCATGCTCGTGGTCTAGCAATCCGTGCTCGTGGTCTAGCAATCCGTGCTCGTGGTTTATTAATCCGTGCTCTCGGTTTAGCAATCCGTGCTCGTGGTTTAGCAATCCGTGCTCTCGGTTTAGCAATCCGTGCTCTCGGTTTAGCAATTCGTGCTCGTGGTTTAGCAATCCGTGCTCTCGGTTTAGCAATCCGTGCTCGTGGTTTAGCAATCCGTGCTCACGGTTTAGCACTCCCTAGTGGCAGGTGAAAAAAACACACGATTTATGCTGTTTTTGTGTTTCTTTCACCCGCCACTAGGGGGTGCTAAACCGAGAGCACGGATTGCACACAACTTTTTTTTTTTTTTTTTTTACCTGGCACTAGGGGGGCGCCGTACTGGCGAAATGTCCGTGAACTCTGCACGCGAACTGCACCGTATTGCCTCAACTCCTCGAGCTGTGCTGTCTGGCGCTGTAGCCGCGCTAATGCTCCATCGAGATGGTTGGAATTTATACCAGAAACTTGGCCTTGGGCATGGTGGGCACGGGTGAAGCTCGGGTCTCAGGCGTGGGCACGGGTGAAACTGAGCTGTTGAGCTTGGATTGCACGTGAGCAGCAGGCGTGAGCGGATGTAGAGTTTGCTTGTCTGGTTTACCACGCTCTGGGTGGTATGCTCATGAAAAGGTAGGTCAGCCTTGGTCGCCACATTTGGCCCAGCTGCGAGCTGGGCCAAAAAACCGGGACACCATGAACCTAACCCATTCGCCTTCTGTGGGCTTCGTGTCCGGCAAGCTTGAAAAATATTCCTGACAGTCCCTGACAGGCGAATGAAGCCAAAGCAAGTGCAGACCTTTTTGGACATTTATTGAAACAAACAACAAAACAAAGACACTAAGACTCACACAAGAACACTCCATGACTAATAACACAAACTTGACTATGGAACACTCTGGCATGTCACAAGAACCTGACTACATGAAACCTGAAACTTGGAAACAAGAAACAAACACCGTGAGACATAGAAACAGGAGTCTAAACAACCATAGACAAAGACACTGTGCAAACTATGATTATGTAAACACCCGAGTGCTCATTGACCCAAAACAAGAAACAGGTGCATACAAACATGTGACCATTAGTTGCCTGCCAGCTGATGGGACATGAAGTCCCGAGTCTCTTAGTGTGTGATTGTGAATACATGTGTGTGCAGTGGCTGACGGGATCTGGAGTCTTTACATGCGTGCCCGACAGGGGCGGGGACAAATCCGAAACGTAAACAGAGTCTACATGCTGGCGAAATGTCCATGAACTCTGCACGCCAACAGAGACTATGCAGTGTGCATGCGCGCTGGCGAAATGTTAATGCCTCACTCCAGGTAAGCGATGGGGCAGTGCGCATGCGCACTGTTCCTGGAGGAATCGTGACAACAAAGATTTATAGTCATAAATAGCATTATAGTCATGTGATACTCATTCATTTACATCTCTGCAAATTTATTTCAATGAAGCGATTTTGGTTCCACCCAAAATGTATCGTTCGATGGTAGTGTTCTGTAGCTACAGGGATCACTCCAGAGATCTCCAAGTCCTCATTTTACTTCATGATGGAGGAAGGAGTGCTGTGACCAGCTAGGAATAGTCAGTTCTCAGGAACCAGAGTTTGTAGAACAGCAAGGATGGTTTATACCTATAAAATACCACTTTTATACCACATTAGTGTAAAGCAAATCATGATAATAATGGAAAAATACATTTAAAATAGTTTGTTTGTTATTTTTAACCACAAAACACATTATGATGTAATTTCCTTCCCAAAACAGCAATCTGTTTGGTTAATGTTATAGATTTAACCATCTAAAGAAGCAATATATTGTCACATAATGTCAGAAATTATGTTGTCTGACCTTTCATGGGTGAATTGATGCGACTGTGACCGATTAATAAACGTTTCCAGTGTGTCAAAAATGACTGCAGGCGCTGTCAAACATTTAAAATTTTACCTGTCCCAGTTTTCAAAGTGGAGAAAAATCAAAGAAAAGGATGGAAAGACAATGACTGATTTGCATCCCGTCCAGTGTGTTTTCCCTCCTTGAGTCTAGTGTTCCTGGACTCGGTAGTCGCCACTGACCAGGATAAAACACGTATTGAAGATGAATGAAAAACAAAAGGCTTTTAAAACAAAAATGTGTACTCGCCTTTAAGCTTTAAATGTCACTGCGTGGAATGATTGATCCACGAGCTATCACCCACTGAATAACATGTTTAAATACAGACACACACACACACACAGAGAGCAAGAGAGAGAGAGTGAGAGAGAGAGCGAGAGAGAGCTTTTTTCTGAAATGAAAGATTTTGTTCTTCTGTCTTTGATTCCTGGATTATGCGCCAGGACTCGAGGGAGAAGACTGGACCTGACTCTTCCATCTCCATTTCCATTCTGTCCTCTAGTCCTCCAAAATGCCATATCACAGAGGAAGAATGAGCAAGGGAGTGGAAGAAAGAGAGGGAAAAAGACATGCCCTGCTTTTGTCCCTCAAGATCAATTGTACAAACTTCTTCATGAGCATTTGCCATCCTCCTCGACAGGCTCCGACCCCAGCGATCAATGCTCCTGCGGGTGCATGTGTATGCTTGTGTGTGTGTGTATCTGAGTATGTGTGTGTGTACATGCAATCATGGAGATGGGAGGGAACGGATGACATGATGAGGAAGAGCAGAAGCAGAGGGCATGAGGGAGGAGGTGCAGGAGTGGCTAGAGCAGATAAGACATTCAGCACATCAGATAGGCCTAAATGTCAGCTGCCTGAAGAATGTTCCTCTTTCTCTCTCAGTTCGTCTCGTCTCTCAGCCTCTTTCCTTTCTCTCGAACAACAATTGAGGGGTTGTTTTATCTCCAAGTCATTCATTATATCAAATGAAACTTTATATAAAGAAAGATGGCCTTTTGTTGGTATGTGTACAGTGCATGCCTGTATATAAATCCCAACAAGGAAGATCATTTGGCAGTGAGGTCCAGCTGAGGGTCCAATATTTATGGTTCCATGAACCTTAGAATTTAATCTACTAGAAAGACTTCCTTTCACTGGAACTAAGAGGCCCAAACCTGTTCCAGCAGGCCAATACCCCTGTGCATAAAATGAGATCCATGAATACATGGTTTGCCATGGTTGGAGTGGAAGAACTTGAGTGTCCTGCACAGAGTCCTGTCCTTAACCCCACTGAACAGCTTTGAGAAGCACTGGAATGATGGCTGCACACCAGGCCTCTTCATCTAACATCAATGACTTCTTGTACACAAGTGGATACATGAGCATAAATCTAAAATCTAGAGTTGGGTCTGTTATAGCAGCAAAAAAATAAGAAATACCGCCTCAGTATCAATGCCCATGGTTTTGGAATGGGATGTTCAATACTCAGGTGTCCACATACTTTTGCCCATATAGTGCATTTTCATTCATTCATTCGTTCAATCTTCAGTAAGCTGATTATCTTGGTCAGGATGGCGCTTGTTAAAGATAAATTGCTTTAAATTACTGATATCTCATCAGACTTGCATCTTTTTTGCTTTACACCATTAAATAACCATTTTCTTCCAGATAAAGTAAGAAAATACTTTTGCATACCAAAGAAAAGTTTGGGTGTTCCACAAGGCTCTGTTCTGTTCAAAGCCATTGCTTTTTCCTTCTAATACTTCACAGACACCAATGGGAGCAGAGCTGCGATACAAGGCGCTAACTTGCCATCGGGAGCAACTTGGGGTTCAGTGTCTTGCCCAAGGACAGTTTGTCACGTGGAGTCATGTGGACTGGGAATCGAACCCAATGATTAGTGAACAATCCGGTCTACCACCTGAGCCGCAGCCGCGTCGGATGCCAGACTTTATAAAGTTGACGACTGTGTAACGGACAGCAGTCACTTTTTACAAGTTGACTAACTTTACTAGAGCCGCTAGTGCTAATGGAGCGTGAAAAGGGAAATTTTGCATTGATTATAAAATAGAAGTACTAACCTATAACGCAACGAATAATGTTGTTCCGCAGTACATAAAACTGGGACACACATTGAAACTGAAAATTATTTCTAGTGGAAGACACCAGATCTCAGTCGCGGTGTCCTGAATCAAATTTTGACATGTTTTCTAATTGGTGCAGCTCTGTGTTTGAAGCAATTATCAGCAGTGACATTAGCTTGTTGAGTCTGCTGTGACATGCCCTCTATTGTCACCAAACCACTTGTTTCTAATTCCTCAAAGTGACATTAAATGGTTTCTTCCACTCTGGAACGGCAGTTCTTTATCAAGCTGCGAGCTGCTTATTAGTAATCCATAGTCGTAGAAGGTGCTCATCATGCGTTGCATCGGCTGGGTGTTAAACGGCTCCCCGCACTCTCTCTATAGGTCAGGTGGGTTCTCTGGAGCCGCCGATTCAATCTGCTCCTGCCAATTTACTAAAGTCACTCCTCATTAAATGGTTTATCTGCTAAACGATGTCCCCAGTGTGTATTTGTTCATATCTGAGCGGTTTCTCTTTTTTTTCTCTCTCTCTCTCCATGTAGCCAATAAATTTTACACGAACCTTAACCACTTGACTAATCAATACATAATACAAATACCCTGTTTTTTCCATTCTGATTGAAGCATTAAAGCTAGATTGTGATTCAGAGTTAATTGCTTTTTCTGCCGTGCCAAATGTTGGCTAATCTAAAGTCTTTGCAGCAGAGAAGATATTAAAATGAACCAGTAGACAGCACGTTTCGAGCAGTTTTAGACGTAACATTGTATTGTGTTTGCTACAGCAGTTTTCAGTCAAAAAATTTTCAGCCCAACTATGTGTCATGTGACTTGTTAGTGTTACAAGGTCTCAGGTGTGTTACATTTGGTGTCATCGCTCTCACACTCCCTCATACTGGTCACTGGAAGTTCAACATGGGACCTCATTGCAGAGAACTCTCTGAGGATCTGAAAAAAAGAATTGTTGCTCTACATACAGATGGCCTAGGCTATAAGAAGATTGCCAAGACCCTGACACTGAGCTGCAGCACGGTGGCCAAGACCATACAGCGGTTTAACAGGACCGGTTCCACTCAGAACAGGCCTCGCCATGGTCCACCAAAGAAGTTAAGTACACGTGCTCAACGTCATATCCAGAGGTTGTGTTTGGGAAATAGACGTATAAGTGCTGCCAGCATTGCTGCAGAGATTGAAGGGGTGGGGGGGTCAGCCTGTCAGTGCTCAGACCATACGCCGCACACTGCATCAAATTGGTCTGCATGGCTGTCGTCCCAGAAGGAAGTCTTTTCTAAAGATGATGCACAAGAAAGCCTGCAAAGCCTGCAGTTTGCTGAAGACAAGCAGACTAAGGACATGGCTTACTGGAACCATGTCCTGTGGTCTAATGAGACCAAGATAAACTTATTTGGTTCAGATGGTGTCAAGTGTGTTTGGTGGTAACCAGGTGAGGAGTACAAAGACAAGTGTGTCTTGCCTACAGTCAAGCATGGTGGTGGAAGTATCATGGTCTGGGGATGCATGAGTGCTGCCGGTACTGGGGAGCTACAGTTCATTGAGGGAACCATGAATGCCAACATGTACTGTAACATACTGAAGCAGAGCGTGATCCCCTCCCTTCGGAGACTGGTCCGCAGGGCAGTAATCCAGCATGATAACGACCCCAAACACACCTCAAAGACCACCATTGCATTGCTAAAGAAGCTGAGGGTGAAGGTGATGGACTGGCCAACCATGTCCCCAGACCTAAACCCTACTAAGCATCTGTGGGGCATCCTCAAACGGAAGGTGGAGGAACACAAGGTCTCTACCATCCAGCAGCTCCATGATGTCATCATGGAGGAGTGGAAGAGGACTCCAGTGGCAGCCTGTGAACTCCATGCCCAAAAGGGTTAAGGCAGTGCTGGAAAATAATGGTGGCCACACAAAATATTGACACTTTGGGCCCAATTTGAACATTTTCATTTAGGGCTGTTCTCACTTTTGTTGCCAGCGGTTTAGACATTAATGTCTGTTTGTTGAGTTATTTTGAGGGGACAGTAAATTTACACTGTTGCACTGTTACACACTGTACACTCACTACTTTACATTGTAGCACAGTGTCATTTCTTAGTGTTGTACATGAAAAGATATCATCACATATTTACACAAATGTGAGGGGTGTACTCACTTTTGTGACATACTGTAGTTATTTCTGAATTTTCTTATTTTATTAGCGGTTAGTAATATACTGTAAGGTGGTAACTGTAACAGTATATCACACTACCTCATTGTTGAGGTATATATCATGTTGCTTATATGTATTAATAAACATGTCCTCTGCTTCTAATATAAAGTCATGTACAGCTTGTACAATCTTTCTTGTTCTTAGATAGGGTTCTGTACATTTGATCTTTTCCATCACACCTGTCTCAGATTTCCTGACTAGTGTCGAAGGGTGATTTCGACACACTTGCTAATTGGTCCAGTTCTACATTTGTAGCAATTACCAGTAGTGACGTAAAGGTTGCTGAGTCGACTGCAGCATTGCCTCTGCGGTCACCGAGACGTTTGCTGTCCATTTTTCAAAGTGACATTAAAAACCACAGCAGAACCACGATTTACTAATAAGCATCTCAGATCTCGGATTGTGCAATGTTGGGTTTTTGTGTGGGGGGGGGTTCCAGTAACAATGCATTCGGAGCATCAGCACTAGAGAACGAGTGCGTGACTCATCTTAAGCAAAAGAACAGCATCCCGAAGCTGAGAGACAATGATATTAAAGAGGCAAAGTTATTTAAGATTGCTTAAAAGATCCCTTACTACAAATAACAAGTTGTATTACTGGATTAAATGTATAAAATTATGGCAGAACTCATTCAAGCCATATAAACAGATTTAAAATGTGTTGTTATTTGACAAAGAATCATTGATATGGCGATGTTTTCTTTGAAGAGATATTTATTTAACATTATCTCACAGAGGACTGGATGAGATGACAAGCTGAATTGAGTTCTTACCTTAAATGGTGAGTCTGGCGGTGGTTACTGCTTTAATTTACTATGTATTTATTAATTTAGCAGACGCTTTTATCCAAAGCGACTTACAAATGAGACACACTCACACACCGATGGTAGCAGAGCTGCATGCAAGGTGCTAGCTCT
>JAFFST010053395.1:64790-75495 GCA_022414735.1 Noturus placidus
GGATTCGAACCACCAACCCCACGATTAGTGGACAACCCGCTCTACCGACTGAGCCACAGCCGCCCTAAATCTGAAGTTAGGTCTGTTAAATATTAGATCTCTTACATCTGAAGCACGTATTGTTAATGATCAGGAGTCTAATATAATGTGTTTAACAGAAATATGGATTAAACCAAGCGAGTACATAGCACTAAATGAGGCTAGTATTCCTCAATATCATTATGAAGGTGTCGCATTTATTTGTAATGATAATCTCGGCATCACACAAAAACCTAGTCATAAATTCAACTTTTTTGAAGCTCTTTATACTAGTATAACAGCTACATATAGCTAGTATAACAATATGTATAGTATACATAGTATACATAGATAGTATAAATAGCTAGTATAACAGAATGTAGCTACAAAAAATAAATCTTCTGTCACGATTCTGCTAATTATTATTTAGAGGCCAATTCCTTGGTGAGTTTGCAGATTTGATTTCAAACCTGGTTGTCAATCTAGACATAGCATTAATCGTTGGTGACTTTAATATTCATTTTGATAACCCAGTAGACCCTCTGAAAACAGCACTTGTGTCTATTCTAGAGTCAGTAAGGGTCAATCAGAATGTAATAGGATCCACTCATAATTGTGGTCACACTCTTGACCTGATGCTAACATACGGATTAAATATAGACACTATAGTAACACTTCCACAGTTGGTTGTCTCAGATCATTATCTCATCTCGTTTAAATTGCATATTGATCATAGTATTTGCACCTCGCCAAACTACCGTGTCAAACGTACATTCAGGTCAGCTACAGCACAGAGTTTTATCAATAACCTCCCAGAGATATCAGCTATGATTGGAGTAGCATCTGATCCCAAAAAACATGATCAGGCAGCTGAATGCTTGGAGTCAACGTTCTGCTACACACTAGATAGGGTAGCTCCACTTAAAAGAAGAACAATTAGAGAGAAAAAGATATCACCCTGTTATAAGGATCAAACATGTACCTTAAAATTGACCACTCAGAACATAAATGCCATCAAACCAAATTGATAGTATTTCAAACAGCTTAAAACTATAGAAAATCTCTTAGTGCTGTGGCTCATTATCAATATCTAATATCAAATCTCTCCTTTTTCTCTTAGAAAAGGTTGTAGCACAGCAGCTATGCTTGTACCTACATAGGATAAACATTCATGAAATGTATCAGTCAGGATTTAGACCTCATCATAGCACAGAGACAGCATTAGTTAAAGTAGTAAATGACCTACTACTGGCCTCTGATCAGGGTTGTGTCTTGCTGTTTGTGTTGTTTGACCTTAGTACAGCTTTTGAGAAATGGCACACTTATATAGCTTTTTATCCAAAGCGCTTTACACTGTGTCTCATTCACCCATTCACACACACACACACAGACACACACACACACACCAATGGTAGCAGAGCTGCCATGCAAGGCGCTAACTTGCCATCATCGGCAACTTGGTGTTCAGTGTCTTGCCCAAGGACACTTCGGCATGTGGAGTCACTAATTCTGATTAGACAGACATACTTGTACTAGGAAGTAAGCTAGAAGTAAGCTTTCTGATCACATGGTTACTCTGGATGGTCTTTGTTTCATCATGTGCAGTAGTAAAAGACCTTGGAGTGATTATTGACTTCAGTCTATCATTTGATGCTCATGTAGATAATATTACTAGGATCGCCTTCTTTCATCTCAGAAATATCTCTAAGATAAGAAATACAATGTCACTACATGATGCAGAAAAAAATAGTTCGTGCTTTTTTCACCTCTAAGTTGGGTTATTGTAATGCCTTACTCTCTGGATCTTTCAGTACGAGCATAAACAAACTCCAGTTAGTCCAGAATGCAGCTGAAAGAGTCCTTACTTCAATCAAAAGGTGCAGAGTATTTGTTACCTCGAATAGTGAAGGCTACAGCAAGGGGAAGATATTTCTCTTACAAAGCCCCACAGTTATGGAACAGTCTTCCATTTAGTGTTCAGGACTCAGACACAGTCTCTCTATTTAAGTCCAGGCTGAAAACATATTTGTTTATTCAAGCTTTTTGTGAATGTTTCTTTTTTCATAGGTAAAGGAGCCGATCTAGAGGGTTCACAGGCATAGAGTGTTGTGGTGAAATTAGATTTTTTTAATGCATTCACCCAGATTTGTTGATGGTGGAGTAGCTTGCTGCATTATGTCCCAGGGAACCCTCATGCTTGTGTTACCTTCTAGCTCTCCCTTTTATTTATGCTGTCATAGCTAGTCTTGCCAGAGTCCCTGCTTGCACTCACGCAAAGTACTACTTTGTCCTTAACCATTACAGAACAATAAGCATACCTAACAATCTCTCCCTGTCTTTCCCTCTTTCTTTCTATCAAGCTATACAAGATGCTCCTGAGATGCCAATGATCCTAACCCCTTCTGCTCTCTGGCCCGGCCCGAACCATTCTGATGCCCTACTTCTGGTTAGAATACTCATCAGTTGGAAGTCACATGCTGCTGATTTCTAGGGCTATAATTGCTATTAATTGCACTGCAATTACCACAAACAGTTCTGCACTCAAGTCTCCATCGGTGAACAGTGGAGAAGTTCAACAAAACAGACTTCATGTAAAAACTGTAATGAATTTTCCTGGTTACACAACTGCACTATTTGAGCACGTATTATTAGCGCATTTCTAGCAGGGATTTATTTATAATTGCACTATCCCAGATGAGGATGAGATCCCTGAGGGCCCAGTTCCTCTCAAGGTTTCTTCCTCATAGTGTCTCACGGAGTTTTTCCTTGCCACCGTCACCTCCGGCTTTCTCATTAGCGGCAAATTCATACATTTAGACTCTATCTTCTAAATGTATATACAGTATCTCACAAAAGTGAGTACACCCCTCACATTTGTGTAAATATTTGATGATATCTTTTCATGGGACAACACTGAAGAAATGACACTGTGCTACAATGTAAAGTAGTGAGTGTACAGCTTGTGTAACAGTGTAAATTTGCTGTCCCCTCAAAATAACTCAACACACACACACATTAATGTCTAAACCGCAGGCAACAAAAGTGAGTACACCCCTAAGTGAAAATGTCCAAATTGGCCCCAAAGTGTCAATATTTTGTGTGGCCACCATTATTTTCCAGGACTGCCTTAACCCTCTTAACCCTCAGGTTGCCACTGAAGTCCTCTTCTACTCCTCAATGATGATATCATGGAGCTGGTGGATGTTTGAGACCTTGTGCTAATCCACCATACATTTGAGGATGCCCCAGAGATGCTCAATAGGGTTTAGGTCTGGAGACATGCTTGGCCAGTCCATCACTTTCAACACCAGTTTCTTTTAGCAAGGCAGTGGTCTTCTTGGAGGTGTGTTTGGGGTCATTATCATGCTGGAATACTGCATACTGATCATGCTCTGCTTCAGTATGTCACAGTTCATGTTGGCATTCATGGTTCCCTCAATGAACTGTAGCTCCCCAGTGCCGGCAGCACTCATGCAGCCCCAGACCATGACACTCCCACCACCATGCTTGACTGTAGGCAAGACACACTTGTCTTTGTACTCCTCACCTGGTTGCTGCCACACACGTTTGACAACGTCTGAACCAAATAAGTTTATCTTGGTCTCATCAGACCACAGGACATGGTTCCAGTAATCCATGTCCTTAGTCTGCTTGTCTTCAGAAAACTGTTTGCGGGCTTTCTTGTGCATCATCTTTAGAAGAGGCTTCCTTCCGGGACAACAGCCATGCAGACCAATTTGATGCAGTGTGTGTATGGTCTGAGCACTGACAGGCTGACCCCCCACCCCTTCAACCTCTGCAGCAATGCTGGGAGCAGTATTTCCGTTGCGTCTATTTCCCAAACACAACCTCTGAGCACGTGCACTCAACTTCTGTGCACACCCATTCACCCATTCACCCATTCACACACTACGGACACTTTAGACACGCCAATCAGCCTACCATGCATGTCTTTGGACTGGGGGAGGAAACCGGAGTACCCGGAGGAAACCCCCGACACACGGGGAGAACATGCAAACTCCGCACACCCATGGCCTACGTGCTAACCACTAAGCCACCGTGCGCCCTCTTATAGCCTAGGCCATCTTTATGAAGAGCAACAATTCTTTTTTTCAGATCCTCAGAGAGTTCTTTGCCATGAGGTGCCATGTTGAATTTCCAGTGACCAGTATGAGGGAGTGTGAGAGCGATGACACCAAATTTAACACACCTGCTCCCCATTCACACCTGAGACCTTGTAACACTAACATGTCACTGGGGAGGAAAAATGGCTAATTGGGCCCAATGTGGACATTTTTACTTAGGAGTGTACTCACTTTTGTTGCCAGCGGTTTAGACATTAAAGTCTGTGTGTTGAGTTATTTTGAGGGGACAGTAAATTTACACTGTTACACAAGCTGTACACTCACTACTTTACATTGTAGCAAAGTGTAATTTCTTCAGTGTTGTACATGAAAACATATCATAAAACATTTACAAACATGTGAGGGGTGTACTCACTTTTGTGAGATACTGCATGTCTGTAAAGCCGTTTTGGGACAATGTTTATTGTTAAAAGCGCTATACAAATCAAACTGAATTGAATTGAATATACACCACATTTTAATTTTTATTAACATCACCCACTATGCTGTTAATCCTTTAAAAATACAAATCAGTATAAATCTTGTATAATCGATATAGACCTGCTATAAGAATGAAACAATTTGTTTATCTCTGATACTTGAGCCATTAACTATTCAAGTCTTGATTTCAAAAAGGAATATTCCTTAAAATTCTCTCTAGGTTGGACGACCCAACATGGCTTCTTCCTTCACACGTTGATGCTAGCCAATCACAGTGGAGGTTGGCAGACAGTTTGGATGCTTTTCCGCACTGCCTTGCTTCACACCAGGGGCGTTAGCTGGACTGTTAATCATTCGGGGCTTAGCCCAGATTCTTCTCCATGCATTTTTTCCAGCTCAGCTAGTAGCCTACGTATTGTTTTATGGGCACTGAGGTAACTTAGCTGTCAATGTATGATATGATCAGAATAAGTTGGCTTTAGGTTTATCATCACTGATTGTAGGACTACCAGACCAATAAAATATCAAACTTATCTAACTAGGCTAGTTTGCTGTCGCTAGCCAAGAAGAGGTGCAGCTAAGCTATGGGTTTAGCTGCTACAGTGCCATGCAAAGTACATTATCCTTCCTTACACTCTGCTCATATCATGTTCACATAAACTGGAACTCATATAGACATTTACAAACCTTGATTTCCTGCTCAGCATAAGAGGATGTTTCAGTTTCAACCCCTTTCTGGTTTAAGAGAAAAAAAAGTCCATCAGTAAATATGCCAAAAAAAATGTCCATTTTTCCTCACACTTACTGTGTGAGCTAGCGTTCGGCAAAATTATGTGCTGTCAGCCAATAAGACACGAGTGTTTCCACGTATTTTCCTGTTAACCCTGTCTGATTGTACTCGCCTCCATTCACTGAAGGTCTCAAATTACAACTCTGGCATCTTTTTTTCTGACGTTCAGTTTTGTAGTGACAAACCGCTTCAAGTGGGTAATTATTCGGGGCTGAAGAAAAAAATAAGGCAAGAATATGCCCCTTCGTCATGCTCTTTCGAGGCCTGTTCAGACAAAAAGTTTAGAGAAACATCAGTCTTGTCATAGTAAGTGTTATAAGAACTGAAGCAAGTCATAAGAATTAGTTCATATTCATTTAACTGCGGTTTGTTTGTTGGAGCATTTGACTTGAGTAAGAGATCTTTGGCGTCGCCATGATTGGTTTGACCTGAGTTGTGAATGCCATGTGGGCCACCACTCTTGAAGCCTTACATTTACATTTATTAGACACTTTTATCCAAATCGACTTACAAGTGCACACTCACACACCAATGGTAGTAGAGCTTCCATGCAAGGTGCTAGCTTGCCATCCGGGGCAACTTAGGGTTCAGTGTCTTGCCCAAGGACACTTCGGCATGGGATCTCCCGGGCCGGTATTCAAACTACCAACCCTACGATTAGCGGATTAGTGGACAACCCGCTCTACCAACTGAGCCACAGCCGCCTTAAAACACCACAGGCTAACAATGCTAACTGGCTGATTGCTCTGACGTCGTTCTGAAACTTGTGTAACATTCCAAAAAAATGGCAATCAAAGTCTATAATATGTAGCATTAATGCAGTTAGGTTGAATTCGGGTTGAAGCAGACCATCTTAAACCAGTTGTGTTTACACCCACCCACACCAATGAACCACACCAAGGAACGGAAAAGAACCAGGGTTAGATTCCAAAAGTCAAAATACTGCATATGTGAAGACTGCACAAGCTGAGCATCAAAATCTGTTCCTCTCCTTCATCCTGATTCTGTATGAAACGAGGTTAGGCCTGAGGGATGTAGCCCTTCCTTTTTCACTACATACACAGCTTCTGCCATGGGAAAGGCCTGAAGATAGAACATGCAGGAGAGCTGATCCTCCACTGAAAACTGGGAGAGGGAGAGAAAAGACAGGAAGAGGTCTCCAGAACCTTTCCTGTCACAAACATCAAGCTCTTTTGATGCATGACAAACTAAAAGGAAGAAAATTGAGACTGGTGTGTCAGAGAAGAAAAAAAATAGCGTAAAAAAAGAACCACAGCAAAATGTTGAAACATAGGAGAATGGTATTGATGAGAGCAAAGACGTACCGGCAGATGAAGATAAAATGGCTGACACTGGATATCAAAGGTGTCAAGTTGCACTTAAGGGTCATCTTTCAGATGATGGAAAATAACACCTCTCAAAGAGACGATCTGACGCCCTCCCTCTACTGTCACTGTCTTCTGTTTGAACAAAATGATGACTTTTAATTATTCCAGATATCTTTGATAAATTGCTCTCCAATCAGGGAAGGGGAAAATCAATGAATTATATCTGTCTTGACTTTCCTGCAGTATTTTTTTTTTTACACTGTTATTTATTGGCTGTTATTCATCGCCCATGTCAGTGAACTGCTGGGTATTGGCGCAGTTTAAACCAGAAGATACTGTATGTAGTATATGTAAATAAGGCACCTGCATAGTGAAGACTCTCAAAATGGCTTTCAAGATTAGAAATAGAAAATATTGTTGACAAGAGCAAACTTCACTCCTACAAATTTTGCCATCCCAATATATACATTTTATTTCTTTAATATTATGGATTTTATTATAAAGGCTAAGAGTTTGGAGTTAACCCAGACACTGTGATTTGAAATGTCCAGATACTCAAACTCTATTTGGTTTATTAGTCACATTGATAAAAAGTACCTGAATCATTGGGTCATTTCATACATTACATACATTTATTCATTTAGCAGATGTTTTATCCAAAGCGACTTACAAATGAGAGCACATTCACACACCAATGGTAGCAGAGCTGCATGCAAGGCGCTAGCTTGCCATCGGGGGCAACTCAGGGTTCAGTGTCTTGCCCAAGGACACTTCGGCATGGGATCACCCGGGCCGGGATTCGAACCACCAACCCTACGATTAGTGGATTAGTGGACAACCCGCTCTACCAACTGAGCCACAGCCGGTCACCGAGTTAGCGTCATTATGCGATATACACTGATTAGCCATAACATTAAAACCTCCCGCATAATGACCCTATCTTGGACGATTTTTGGAAGGTGCTAACCACTGCATACCAGGAACACCATGTCAAGAACTGCCATTTTGGAGATGCTCTGAGTCATCACAATTCACTCAGATCCTTATGCGTGCCCATCTTCCAACAGGTCGACTTCAAGAACTGATTGTTTAATATATTTGTGCAATATATCCCACACCTTGACAGGTGCCTTTTGAATATAATGAGATAATCAATGTTATCTACTTCACCTGTCACTAATTTAATGTTATGGCTGATCAGTGCATCTTTTAGCATCCTGAACATTATCGCTTGGAATTTTTTGCTTGTTTGGGGGTTATTTCCGCATTTTTCTCCCCAACCACTAGGGTGAAGGCTTCCTCCAAGACACAAGAAGCCAGCCAGCCGTATCTTGCAATTGGTCTTGGTCCCTGCATCACAGGGCAGTGTAATACACTCTGAGGAAAGTGCTATCTTTCATCTTTCTCATACATGAGCGCACTCACAGATGTTTAAGATTGGCATCAAGATTGACAGGCAAGAGTGATTATACCATCCCTTCCAGCCAGAACGCACAGGCCATTCACAGTCACCTTCCTTACTTTGCTTACTTAGCTCTCATGAATGTTCAATCAGAGAAAGTAATGCAACACTATAAAAAATGTTGCTTCTAATGTTTTTTTTGTCCACGAAATACATTCATTTCAAGATGTGATACTTTATTATTAGTGGCAAAGAGAGACTGTGACTGGTTTTGAACCATCCATGATTCCAGCCATTGTGATTTCCAAACTGACGTCTGGATCTGATATAATGTTCATGTTGAATTGAGTGAAGTGGCATCTTCATGTTCCTGCCTTCTGCCTTTCCGAGTCGTGCCCGGGCAGTTATAGGAATCATCAGAAAGAAATCACAATCCTATATCTGAGACGGCCTTCCCTCTCTCTTAATAAAGAAGATGGATTTCTGTATGACGATATCTCATCATAGAGAGTCTAGAGTCTAGGCCACAGTGTAACCTGGAAAATCATGGCTACTTGCTATCACACCTTGGTGTCCAGATATCACACTTTTTTTCTCCATTCTTCAGTCACATCTGATGTAACCATGTTGACCACTTAGACCACATGACCACAGTCATTCAAACTACAGTAGATTTTCCAGCTGATCGTTGGATGTCCACAGCATCAGGTGGAGTTTTCCTCACTCCTTTGATGGTCGTTGCTACTCAGATTGGAGCTTGGCGCATGGCAGTATCCGCTATCCTCATGTGAGGCATGAGCAGGGCATGCCCCAGCTGTCTCAGGTAGATTCGGCAATGTCGGAAAATTTCTGAAAATTTCCAATCTGAGAAGTTCTCCATCCAGATGATGAAAGCATCTGTCACGATATTAATGTAATGGAGGTTAGGACGGATGCAAGTGCAGATAAGTGATATTAATGGTATTAAAGAGAGGCTGGCAGACAAATCCAAATCATGAGACAATAGCATGATCAAAAACAGGCAACGGGTCAGGCGATCTACAAACAGACATAAACGGAACGAGGCAAGGCAAGAATCGAGAACGAGAAATAAGAAAATCAACGATCATGAATGAATCAAAGTCAGGACCCGGGTACAAACGCTTGGTATGGTGATAACGCTCAATACTTCGCAAAGACATTGTTTTCAAACAGTCTCTTTTTGCTGTGGATGTGAGTGCTGTGAATTTGACGCAGGTCTGCGTGATTAAAATGTAGAATGTGAGTGTTTCTGGGAATTGCAGTCCATGTTTGTAGGCCGCAGTGCAGGATAGGAAATGTAGTCACTGGTTTGCTGTGATATGACAGCACCTGTGTCTGCTTCATCTGTGTCTGTCTCCTTCAAAACGACTCACATAGTGCCCCTGTCCCCTTTGATAGCTTGTGATGCTTGAAATTGTGATCTACGGGAAACATGGACTCAATAAATAGTTCCATTTATTAAAACTGCATAGGCGGAATTGAGTGCTTTTGACTGGGATCCCCCGGGACCCCAATACATTGGTAGTTTTTAAAAACCTCTAATTAAAACAGAAACCGAGCACAATAATATGAAGTCATTATGAACAAATTGACAGACAAAATCATGAAAAATTGGAATGATTGAACAAAGCACGTGTGGGATATGACAGAAAGTACACCTCAGGGGGTCTGCGGGTACCGCAGTCGGTAGGATGAGGGTTAAGTAAGCAGTCAGACCGATTTTCCATTTGAAGAAAGAGAAAAAAAGGAAATTTCGCCTACTTTGACATTTAGACCAGTCCGATATGCACAGCAGAATTTCCTATTCTATTGTGATCAAGGTGATGGATGTGCCAGCAAGGCTACACAATGGAAATGTCCATCACATCACCGAAGTTAGCCTACAGAGCAAAAACACACCCCAAATCAGCTATTCACAGTCACTAAGCTCAATATTCTGCTCCTTTTCCCACTTATCGCAAGAATCTGAGCTCTTAAATGGAAGAAATTTACACTGCCTTCTCCCGATGAACACACTTGAACATTAGAAGGGTCTTCATTTCACCTCTATATTTGAAAGTGTAATAAGAGCAACAGCAATCAATTGGGAAACTTTCTTCTTTTCTAATTTTCCCCATTACATTTACAGTGCATTACCTGACCCGGTTAGACATTTTTAGCAAACGAAATTAATTCATTGTGTAAAAATAGTGCATGGCGATCAGAAAATGACTGGATCAAATTGCTTTCATGAGGTCACGTTGTTTAAATTAAAAAAAAGAGTGAAAATGAATGAGGAAGTGGATGTCGAGCTAAAAAAACGAGGCGATGAACAGATGAAGAGGTAAGAAAGGAAGTGTGTGTCATTGACGGGACGGTGACAGTCTAAACACTTGTCTGATGAGCGCGGCATGAGCATTCGTCCGTACCCACACATCCCCTCTTGGGCCCCCTCCAAGCTCAGGTACCTGTTTGAAGTCGACGCTTCATGGCGAGAGTCGCAATGTTGGTGGATTTGTGTGTGAGACAGTTACTTTGTGACACACTTCTCACACGACTTCTCGCAGCAAGCCCTGACTGCTCAAACACTGTCACACTCGAC
>JAFFST010053395.1:79293-92772 GCA_022414735.1 Noturus placidus
TTTTTTTTTTTTTTTTTACAGTTTTGTCATTTAATGTAGAAAAAGGGCTTTAAATGAATGCATGTTCAAAAATATATGTATATAGTACTATAAGAGCGAGTAGAAAATAGAGGATTTTTACATGAATCCAGGATCACTTGAGGAAAAAAATGACAAAATATCTGCGCAGAAATAAATATCAACGGATCTAAATGTGGCATTGATTTTTCTTTGCTTAGGAAAGTTGGAGGTTTTATTTATTTATTTATTTCAAGAAAAATATTATATAAAGTCATGGTGTAACACTAAATCTATTCAATAATTTAAAATGGTGCAATTTTAAAGGAATTTGACAACACTTGACAAAAACGTGTGTGTGTGTGTGTGTGTGTGTGTGTGTGTGTTAACTGTCAAAGCAGGAGGAGCAATGGACCAAAGTGGCCATGAGGCTCTTGTCACATCTGAGAATGTGACAGAGAGGGAAAGTGGCCTCAGAGGAAGCGCCTCAGCTATCCCACAAGCCCCTGCAGTGCTCCATGCCTCTGCTGGACTCCAAACAAATCACGTCTCTATCTCTTTCTCTTCTTCTCCAACTCTCTATCATTTCAACATGAATAATCAAACACTTCCCCGTCCACTCGCCCTTTAGCTCACAGCTGCTTCAACCAGCTGCTGCTTCACACACTTTCAGTCTCAAAGGTCATCTCGCCTGCTCACGGGCCTGTGGATGCAGAACGAGAATAAGAGAGATGAAGAAAAGTGGGAAAGCCAAATGTGAGGGCATAAAAATGAGTGTGGTAAAAGACTACATTAAATGCATACTCGAGTAATATAAAGCTTTCTAGTCAGTAAACATGTTCATTAACAGGTAGTATTGTCATATATTTACATTTATTCATTTAGCAGACGCTTTTATCCAAAGCGACTTACAAATGAGACACACTCACACACCAATGGTAGCAGAGCTGCATGCAAGGTGCTAGCTTGCCATCGGGGGCAACTTAGGGTTCAGTGTCTTGCCCAAGGACACTTCGGCATGGGATCACCCGGGCCGGGATTCCAACCACCAACCCTACGATTAGTGGATTAGTGGACAAACCGCTCTACCGACTGAGCCACAGCCGCCCTATTATTGATCTTTACTCTCCATCAAAGTATTTGAACTCTATGGAATATTTTTAACTGTTGTCACATAGCAGTAATATATAGTCGAGGTGCAACTTCAGCACGTAAAACATTTCATGTAGACAACAATTTATGACATTAGGACAGAATTGTACATTATATATTTTTGTACATATTTCTTACTGGAGGACATTCCTTCTCTACGAACGTATTTGTGTACTCACAATTATTACGAATACATTTAATATATTTAAGCTATTAGTAGTGTTTTTTTTTTTTTTTAAGCCAACTAGAAGGTTTGTTTACTTTTAAACTCAGTGTTGAGAAATAGTTGTGGATGTGTAATGCTGCACAACTGCTACGTTGCTATATTCTAAGTAAAGCATAAACCACTTCGAGGAAACGTATTTTAGGAAAATAATCAACAACGGGGCGGTGTGATTGGGACCAATATGAAGCGGTGTTATTGTTACTGTCCTGATTGTGATTCTATTGTTCTTATACCACAGCAGTTAATCAAGTTAATCCGTAGTTAAAGGCTCTGGGTTACTGATCAGAAGGTCAGGGGTTCAAGCCGCAGAAATGCCAAGCTACCACTGTCGGGCCCTTGGGCAAGGCCCTTAACCCTCAACTGCTCAGTTGTATAAATGAGATAAATGTAAGTCGCTCTGGATACAGTTGTGTGCCAAATGCCATAAATGTAAAATTCATGTTTTTTAAAATGCATTTAATGATGTGCTTACTTCCTTTTATCACTTACATTACTATAAATGGTCATTCTTTCTCTTAAAATGAATGACATGCTACTAAGAGAGCACAAATTCTGTCTGTTCTGTCCTGAAGCTGTCTGAAAAGTTTCTGCTTTACCTCTGACTCTTACGAAGCTCTAACTCTGTGTACATATATAAATATATATGTCATGATGTCATTGGGCTGTGTAATTTCCTGTTTTGGCTCCTCCTCTTGCCTTTCGCATTGTAATTGAATGGGAGAGGTAGGTTTAATTTTGAGTTCTCGATAATCTTGTTTCATCTTTATTTAAATCATCATTTATATACATATATACTCATTTTAATTTCTGTGTGTATAATGGTATTTTACTTACCTGTGTGATTATTTTTGTTGTTTTACGCTCCTTTTGGTGTCATTTTTTTGTATTTTGTTTTGAAATGTGGAAATGAGAGCAGATGGTGACCATCGCACATCATGTTTATTTTATAGAGCACGGGGTAACGGCGATTCACTCAAAGAGGCTGCTTCTTTGTGCTATCAGAAAATAAATGAAGAGTCGACCCCGGTGCAGACTATTTTTGTTTTTGGGGATAAAATAAAACACACAACGCAGACTACAACCAGTTACATATTCATCCATCCATCCTCTACCGCTTACTCCTTTATCAGGGTCACGGGGAACCTGGAGCCTATCCCAGGGAGCATCCGGCACAAGGCGGGGTACACCCTGGACAGGGTGCCAGTCCATCACAGGGCACAATCACATACACACTCCCATTCATACACTCATTCATACACTACGGACACTTTAGACACCCCAATCAACCTATCAGCCTATCATGCATGTCTTTGGCCTGGGGGAGGAAACCGGGGTACCCGGAGGAAACCGGGTGCACGGGGAGAACATGCAGACTCCACACACACATGACCCCGGCGGGAATCAAACCCCCGACCCTGGAGGTGTGAGGCAGACGTGCTAACCACTAAGCCACTATACTCCCCCAGTTATAGTGTGTGTGTATATATATATATATATATATATATAATATAAATAAATAAATAAATAAATATATATATATATATATATATATATATATAATCAGTCTCTGAAAGTCCATTCCCTTTTCAATGGAACACAAGCAGACTGTGTTAGAAGACAGCAGCCTGTAGAAGAGCAGAGGGAATATAAGCGAGATTGCTTCGTTGTCTCTAAATCCCGTGGTGTGTTTACGAGGAGCATGCGACTCTCTCTGATCCAGTAAAAGCCAGCGAGCAGGGTGTGTTTTGCTATCCAGTCTGGCGTGTTGCTATTGTGCTGTTGGCCAGGACCTCAGAGACGAAGCTACGATGCTGCCTTGTTCTGTCAAGTGCATTTGATCTGAAGTGGGTTTTAATACAAATGAACAGCAGGAAAACATGACGGTGACTGTATGAGCACCGTGTCCGCTTTACGAATGACGCACATGACAGGAGGGGTATGCATTAAACTGGTGATGAATCAAGAGATCTGGTTATCAAAGGAGAAATAAAATTGGCTCTTCTTTTATTTTTTTAACCTTATTATCAAATCAAAGACAGTGTGGTTCCTGTATGTTCCAAATAAATGTAGTCTATTTTATTATTATTATTATTATTATTATTATTATTATTATTATTATTATTATAACATAATGGCTATTGAAAGTATAATATGATTAGGAGCCACAGCTTTAATGATAGTTACATATGTAAACAGTTCTCGATTGTAGTAACAATGTCTCTGAAAGCAATTCCGGCTACGAGTTTTAGCTTTAAGTTTAGATGTAATATGTTCACGTTTCTATAGTAACGACTCGTTCTCAGGGATTTGTATAATCTGATAAAGTCTACTAATAAATCTAATAATAAAAAGTGTTGTTGTTTGTTTAACAACCACAAATTAAGGAAGCAGTCTCCAGTGTCAGTGCTTTTTACATTTAGCAGACGCTTTTATCCAAAGCGACTTACAAATGAGAGCACACTCACACACCAATGGTAGCAGAGCTGCCATGCAAGGTGCTAGCTTGCCATCGGGGGCAACTTAGGGTTCAGTGTCTTGCCCAAGGACACTTCAGCATGGGATCACCCGGGCCGGGATTCGAACCGCCAACCCTACAATTAGTGGACAACCCGCTCTACTGACTGAACCATAGACGCCATTGTGAAATCACAATGAAACAAATTGGAAATGTCTGGACGTACAAATACTGTAGTTCCTGGGAGTTTAAGACGTCAAGCTGGCCTCTATAGTGCTCTATATCCACACTGATTTCCTTCTAAGTAGCTGGTTTGTGTTATTAATTGTTCCGTGTGCTATTCCCCAGACACAGTGTGACTCCTAAAATAGAATGCAGGGGTTCAAGGCAGCGCTGATGCGCCGAGGATGAGGTCAGGGACACGCACATTGGGGGCTGCATTACGATCCGAGGATTAGCATATAGCACGTGTGGCAGAAATGCTAACGCCACACATGGTAATAGCAGGCGCTTAGCAATTACACGAGCAATTTAAACACGTGCAGACGGAGCATTTTTCATTAGCGGTTGTAGCAAATTAGTATGAATGATATTCCTCACACACACACACACACACACACAGTATGCACGCACACAAATAGATGTGTTTAGGAACGAATTAATTTGGCCAGCTAGGAAAGATTAAACGCAGCGACAGTGATGATGAGGATGATAGATTGCTGCAGATTGCTAAATCATCAAGCATAAATTACAGGGAGAGTAAAATAACCGACCCATTTTTTAATCACCAGCCACAACTCAGATCAGTCCACAGACCACAGAGAGAGAGAGAGAGAGAGAGAGAGAGAGAGAGAGAGAGAGAGAGAGAGAGGGAGAGAGAGAGAGAGAGAGAGAGAGAGAGTATACAGAAAAGGGAGGATGTCATCTCCATCTCATCACTGTCAAGGGTAAAGTCCTGACCCCTTTTCCCCCTTAACACACACGCGCACACACACACACACACACACATGAACCCTCCAGCGTGATTTTTCACGCTGACACTGGTTCTTCCTGGAAGCCGGAAAGCGAAATCTCCCCTGAGGCCTCGTGTCACACCGTAGTTGTTTAACACAAAGTCGTGACTCCCAAACGACAACAAGCGATTTATCAGTACGCATCAAACTGCACTTTAGGTGTATCCCAGAATGCACCACTGTGATGAGTTTATTACGCAGCCATGCTGTTTTGCATTAGACGTGAGATTTTCGACCCTCTGTATACACTAAACGCATAACGTACATACAATAAATCACAGTGTAGTTCATGAGGAGTCTCTGCAGTAGGACATGCAAGTAGATTTATTTGACCGTAACTGTTTAAAAATGAAAATGGTTGTCGTGGAACATCCGTCCAACAACTTCTCACTTACCTTCCCTCGCCAGCCTCTCGTTTTTCCTTTCTTGAAATTAATTAATTAAGACAAAAAAAAAAGCAGCTTGTTACCGAGAAACAGCTAAACGCAAGTCCTGTCCTGAAGAATGTTACAGACTGTTACAAAGCACTGACACTGGAGACTCCTTCCTTCCAAAAATGTTATCCGCTGAGCTACAACTTCCGTATGGTTAAGACGTTGATCAGAAGGTCATGAGTTCAAACCCCAGCACTACCAAGCTACCACTGTTGGGCCCTTGGGCAAGGGTCTTAATCCTGAACTGCTTAAATGGATAAATGAAATAAATGTAAGTCACTCTGGATAAGTGCGTCTGCCAAAAACGCCAAAATACGTCTGCTTACGGAAAACGTTGCCATATAGATGAATATTAAAGCTATTTTTTTAACCTGTTTATGTGGAGCGTCTGCCATACAAGTCCCTTTAATTTGTTACTATAGAAACAATAACATATTATAACAAGCGCATTAAAGCGGCGGGGCGGCTGTGGCTCAGTCGGTAGAGCGGGTTGTCCACTAATCCACTAATCGTAGGGTTGGTGGTTGGAATCCCGGCCCGGGTGATCCCATGCCGAAGTGTCCTTGGGCAAGACACTGAACCCTAAGTTGCCCCCGATGGCAAGCTAGCACCTTGCATGCAGCTCTGCTCCCATTGGTGTGTGAGTGTGTCTCATTTGTAAGTCGCTTTGGATAAAAGCGTCTGCTAAATGTAAATGTCATTAGTACATAAGCCCTTTGGATTTGTACAGTAATTAAAACCATGACAGGTTCCTGAAAGAACACTTTTCAGGACTGAAGCAGCATTTCTGGGTCTGTACATTGCATAAGCGTACCACCATTTTCTGTTTAATTCTAGCGGTGTTTACGAAACGGCTCCTCTGGAACCCGGTGAAATTTCATGAAAACATTTAAAGAACACTGAATAATCATTACAGGTGTATCAGGAGCTGTGAAAGAATGGCTTCCCTGGCTTCCCTGAGAACCAATCTGGAAAACACTACGAGCAATAAACTGAGCTGCCGGTTTATTAGGTACACTTACCTTGTAGATACATTTGCTGTCCATTTTATTAGGTCCACATAGTGAAGTCTGGAAGGGGTGACGATTTTCCAGTCTCCATTGGTGCACAGTGAGGAGGAGGATGTGCAAGGCAAAGAGGACCCCAAAGAATCACAGTTTCAGTTGATTCTTGACTACTGGATACAATTTTCATGGAAAAGAAGTCCTAGCAAAAATAAAAACCCTACAGTTTCTGAATCAAGCACATTTGGCACTACAATTGGAATCATGTATTGTCGTTTGATGAGATCAAGGTTTTTTCAGGGGTTCAAGCTCCAGCACTGCCAAGCTGTCACTGTTGGGCCCTTGAGCAAGGCCCTTAACCCTCTCTCTGCTCCAGGGGCACTGTATCATGGCTGATATGCGAAGAAAATAATTTCACCATGCTGTAATGTACGAATATTAGGAAAAAAGCCTTCTTCTTCTTCTTCTTCTTCTAAACACTAGCGAGACGACCCAAGACTCCTTTCTAAACAATCCCAGCGCGATGTGTATGGGTGCTATTAATTTTGAAATCAGTGTTTTGCAGAAAACGTGAGCTACTCTAGATTTGTTCTTTTCATTAAAACTAGTGCGTTGTAATGTACCAATAGCTTTGGAGTTGGCTTTAAGAGGATCGCAGTGTGTATGCAGTTTTCCACACGCTATTACTAGTCTTCTGCACGACTATAAGTAGAAGATTTTAGGACTATAAGTACGTAATGTATGCACGATGCATTATTTGTATTCTTATCGATTTTCTAAAAGATGTATGGTGCAGTGTATTAAAGTGTATGAACTATTCGTTCACGCTCGCACACACTCAGAACATAAAAAAAACAGTCCTTGCAATGTTCTGCTTGCCTGTCCTCGGTAGCGTCGGCGGTTCAGATCACCGGCCGTCCCGAGTGACTCATTAGGGAGCGAGGCATCAGCAGGAAAAAAATAAATAACTGTGAACCGGCACATTCGCCTGCCACACGGTACCGTGGGTAATATTTACCCAGCATCTGGAGCCGCCTGCACTCCACAGAAAAGCACCGCGACAGAAGAGTGAGACAGGAGAGGAAAACACACTGATGATTATGAGGTGGCTTAAAAATGACATCCATCTTGCTGTCACTGCTGCAATACAACCTTTTATTGTTTAGGCTTGCAGAAAGTGAAGGGGAAAAAAAGACAGAAGGAAAGAAAGAAAGAAATGTAGGTTTTAATGTCTTCTGCTTCTTTCGTTGCGCAAGAGCTCTACGAGGATAAAGTAAGGCTAATGCAGCTAGCAAGGAATTGTATAGAGCCACTGATTTGGCATTGATTTTTGATAAAGAAACGGTCTCGTTCTTCCTGCCCCTTTCTCCGTCTTTCTTTCCAGGAAATCTGATTCCAAGACCACATCCCCTGATACTGCTCTTAGTCTCAAGCCCAAGTCTTGTCTTGCTCTTCAATTCATCTAAAAATGTAGCCATTTTTGACGAAAATTGACTTTCAAACTCCTCTAGCTTTATTCGTTGGTGCTTCTTCACAGCAGACCAATAAAACACAAAAGAATTTATTAGACTGTAGTCAAAAAAGGTACAAGAACGATGTTAACCTAGAAACCATATAAACGCCCACACGTTGTGCGCAATTTACGACTCAACAGTGTAAATAAAAATAAATGGTAAATGGCGCACTTATATAGCGCTTTTATCCACAGCGCTTTACACTGTGTCTCATCCACCCATTCACACACACACACACTCACACACCAATGGTAGCAGAGCTGCCATGCAAGGCGCTAACTTGCCATCGGGAGCAACTTAGGGTTCAGTGTCTCGCACAAGGACACTTCGGCATGTGGAGTCATGCGCCAACCCTACGATTAGTGGACAACCCGCTCTACCGACTGAGCCGCAGCCACCAACGGAGCATCTGAGTTTTTTTTTTTCAAATCATAAAGGTCTCAGAACAAGAAAAGGTAGATGACAAACCGAACAAAGTAGAGGAGGAAATGTGCGAGAAGAGGAAGAAAAGATGTATACAGACAAAAAAAATCATGAGAGAAGATGGGAAAAAAATCCTCACTAGATTTACATTGTAGTACATAAACCGCTTATAAACTCTCTTTATCACTAACATTAGCATGTTAGCTAGTTAGTGTTAGCTGTAGACATTTTTGATAACTAGCATGTTTGTTTATTTTTAGTTGCAGTGCAATCGAAATCCCCGATAATGTACCTAGCGCCGTAAGGTATACAACACACAAACTCTTTTTATTACTAACGTTAGGATGCTATCTAGATAGCAATTTAGTTACCGTTCGCTATAAAAAAATTCTTGATAACTAGCATGTTTGTTTATTTTTAGTTGCCTGGAAAAAAAAAAAGTTGCCTTGAAAGCTAGCTAGCTCCATGTGGTATTTAAACCACAAACTCTTTTTAATGCTGAAGTTAGTGTTTAGCTAGAGAGTTCATTTTAGCTGAAAATGTGCTTGATAACTAGCATGTCTTATTAAAAATATATTTACCTTGCTAACTTTTTAAATTTAGTTTGATGTCTTTTCTACCATATTCTTGATTTACTGCTATATTTAATAATAGAACCTAGCTACTATACAACATGTGGCAACTTTTCCTGAGGCATTAACACATTGCTAAGTAGCTAACGCTAACGCTAGTGTACATTCGGTGACGTTGGTAATAGCTAGATAGCTAACTTGGGCTTGCTCTGTTTTCAGCAGTGGTATTGTAGATATTATTTTATTTGCTCTCTCTCTCTCTCTCCTCCACTATAGTTTCAGCGGTCTTGATTTTGTTCTAGAGGCATTACATTTACATTTATTCATTTAGCAGACATTTTTATCCAAAGCGACTTACAAATGAGACACACTCACACACCAATGGTAGCAGAGCTGCATGCAAGGTGCTAGCTTGCCATCGGGGGCAACTTAGGGTTCAGTGTCTTGCCCAAGGACACTTCGGCATGGGATCACCCGGGCCGGGATTCCAACCACCAACCCTACGATTAGTGGATTAGTGGACAACCCGCTCTACCAACTGAGCCACAGCCCTTAACACATTGCATTAACACATTGCATTAACACATTGCTAAGTAGCTAACGCTAACGCTAGTGTACATTCGGTGAAGTTGGTAATCTAGCTAGATAGCTAACTTGGGCTTGCTCTGTAGATATTATTTTATTTGCTCTCTTTCTCTCTCTCTCTCTCTCTCTCTCTCTCTCCCCTGCACTATAGTTTCAGCGGTCTTGATTTTGTTCTAGTGCCTCTCCGGCTCGACCTTGACTGAAGCTGTCTCGGCTAAAACCTTGTTTCTTTCTCATGCAGCAGGAGATGTAGGGAGGACAGATCCATCTCCCACAGGGCCTTAAGTCTGGAGAGCAGCTGGAGAAAGAGAGAGGAAGATGGTGAGCTATCCTCTATCCTGAGGACAATCACACACACACACACACACACACACACACACACACACACACACTTACACATCTGCATACGTCTACTGTCTCACTCCAACACAACAAGAAGCAAGTGGAGCAAATTTGCAGCCTGCTCTCTCACTCTCGCCCTAATCAACAAAGCTTTCCATAATGTAGTATAGCATAGCATGGCATAGCATAGCATGGTCCTTTCTCTCAGCATGGCCAACGCACAAAGCCTGGCGTGGCCTCTGAGACTGTGGAGATTCAGCCCGAGGACATAAAACTCATCCACAATGCTGAAGAGACCAAAGCACAGTGACCGGGAAAAGAGCTTCATTCTGCTAAATCCAATAATACAGTGCAAAAAAGTTACACTCTGTATTGTGGAGAAGAGAAAAAAGAAGACGAAGAAAAAGTAGAGGAGATACAAATGAAGAGGATTGGAGGAAAGGTTATAGGAGAAGAGTAGGAAGAAATGAGAGGAAGGAAGGACAGAAAGAAGAAAGGAGGACAGAAAGGGAAGAAAAAAGCTCTAATGATAGTACAAAGCAGATGTTTTCAGTACATTGTAGAAACGTTCTAACGGTAACTTTCCGTCAACATTCTAATACCACTAGAACCAAACGATTATTACAGATGACGTTCCAAAAATAACAATGTTCTCAGACACTGTGAAGCAAACCGTTATTACACCAGATGATTTTAGAAAGCTGCTTGAATGTTCCAGAAATAATGCTCTGTACATATCACAATAGCACTGTGTTAATAGCACACATATCACAAGAGCACTGCTTCACAAACCACTGAATTAACATTCTCTCAATGCTGTGAAGGTAACCATTATTACCTCAGATGGGTTTAGAACATTGCAGGAACGTTCCATAAATAACATTCCCTCAACATTCGAAAAACATTGTTAAGCGAACTTTTATCATAGCAGATGGATTTTAGAACGTTGCATTAACGTTGCAAAAATAACATTCCCTCAACGTTTGAATGACGTCATGAAGCGAACTTTTATAATAGCAGCTGGATTTTAGAACGTTGCATTAACGTTGCGAAAATAACATTCCCTCAACGTTAGAATGACGTCATGAGGCGAACTTTTATCACAGCAGATGGATTTTAGAACGTTGCATTAATGTTGCGAAAATAACATTTCCTCAACGTTAGAATGACGTCATGAAGCGTAATGGATTTTAGAACGTTGCATTAACGTTGCAAAAATAACATTCCCTTAACGTTAGAATGACGTCATGAAGCGAACTATCACAGCAGATGGATTTTAGATCGTTGCATTAAGGTTGTGAAAATAACATTCCCTCAACGTTAGAATGACGTCATGAAGCGTGATGGATTTTAGAACGTTGCATTAACGTTGCAAAAATAACATTCCCTCAATGTTCGAATGACGTCATGAAGCGAACTTTTATCGCAGCAGATGGATTTTAGAACGTTGCATTAACGTTGCAAAAAGAACACTGACTCAACGGTTGAATAATGCTGTGAAGCAAACCGATGTTTTTTAAACATTGAAGTAACATTCCAAAAATAGCATACTTTTAACATTACAATAAACATTACAATAAAGTCGTGAAGTAAATCGTTAATGCCTCAGGTGGTTCCTAGAACGTTGCAGGAATGTTCCTAGAATAACATTCTGTTAGCATTATGTCAAAACAGTAGTACAGCAGATGTTTTTCAAACATTGTAGGAACGTTCCAAAAAATAAGGTTCCCGGAGTGTTTACATACAGTCCCGTCCGAAAGTATTGGAACAGCACGGCCAACTCTTTTGTTTTCACTATGCAGCGAAGACATTTGGGTTCAAGTTCAAAAGATGAATATGAGACGATAGACTGGAACTTCAGCTTTCATTTCCTCATATTTACATCTAGATGTGTTGGACAGTTTGGAACATGGCACCTTTTGTTTGAACTCACCCATTTTTTTTAAGTGATCAAAAGTATTGGAACAAACAACTGGCCAGTGTTTCTTGTTGCCCAGGTGTGCCCTGTTAAATTGACTGTTTAAAGAATTAATAGCTCTGAATGTCTCCTCTTGGTTTGAGCCCTGGGTTTGGCCTGTAAAGACTGCATTTGTTGTTAAAAAGGATAAACCATCATGAAGACCAGAGAGCTGTCTATGGGGAGAAAAAAAAAGCAAGCAATTTTGAAGCCACTAATCCACTAATCGTAGGGTTGATGGTTCGAATCCCGGCCCGGGTGATCCCATGCCGAAGTGTCCTTGGGCAAGACACTGAACCCTAAGTTGCCCCCGATGGCAAGCTAGCACCTTGCATGCAGCTCTGCTACCATTGGTGTGTGAGTGTGTCTCATTTGTAAGTCGCTTTGGATAAAAGCGTCTGCTAAATATCTAATGTTCATTGTTAGTCTGGAAAATCCTTTTGTGAAAGTACACACACACACACACACACACACACAAAGTTTACGATCGGAGCAGTTTATACTAATAGAGCTGTCATATCAGCCATTTTGGCTCGTAATAGGTCTGTAGAATCAGTTCAGCAATAAATGTTTAAAATTTGAATTCCTTTCTCACTCTGAGGTGAAACGCATGTCAGTCCCGGAGTGAAGCTCTGCTCGGACCTTTGACTCTGTCTGAGCAGCAGGGAGCCCCTCATCCACACAGCCTGAATGTCAACGCACCGGCGTTAATATTTCATTCTCTGACCCCTGACACACACACACACACACACACACACATTCATAAAGCTGCCATAGCAACCTTTCAAGCACATGTACAGTACACACACACACACACACACACACGTACCTTAAAATTATTCCGGGCTCCCACAACCACCATGCATATACTCCTTGATACAAGGGTTCGGGTTACTATCATAGTGGACAAACACTCGCTCACACACACTCACACGTCTGCGGATACACACAAGAGACAAAGTCATTCAATCTGTTCTCATCTATACAACTCTGCAAACAAATTGCACAGCCAGCTGGAATATGGTTCTCCAACCATCCATCATGCCGCTCCACACACACACACACACACACAAGGACTGAACACTGTTAAAGGTAGCTAAAGAGAGAGAGAAAGGGGAGGGGGATTGATATAAATGGTGTGTTGTGTGAGCTGGGGTTCCCTCAGCACTATGTTGAGTGTCTACTCGATGCCAATAGATACTGGGAGGGCCAGACATTCATCTTAATTCTGACTAATTAGGCCCGTGTGTGTGTGTGGGTCTGGCGGGAAGTGCACTCCATAACAAAAATCAGTACCTTGTTTACAAAGACTGGAACAAGCATCCGATTAAAGAAATCATTTCAGGAAGCAAAACAATGACAAATCACACACACTTGTTTCTTTTTGGGTTTATATATACAGTGGTGTGAAAAAGTGTTTGCCCCCTTCCTCATTTCCTGTTCCTTTGCATGTTTGTCACACTTAAGTGTTTCGGAACATCAAACCAATTTAAACAATAGTCAAGGACAACACAAGTAAACACAAAATGCAATTTGTAAATGAAGGTGTTTATTATTAAAGGTGAAAAAAAATCGAAACCATCATGGCCCTGTGTGAAAAAGTGATTGCCCCCTTCCTCATTTCCTGTTCCTTTGCATGTTTGTCACACTTAAGTGTTTCGGAACATCAAACCAATTTAAACAATAGTCAAGGACAACACAAGTAAACACAAAATGCAATTTGTAAATGAAGGTGTTTATTATTAAAGGTGAAAAAAAATCGAAACCATCATGGCCCTGTGTGAAAAAGTGATTGCCCCCTTACT
>JAFFST010053395.1:111334-129362 GCA_022414735.1 Noturus placidus
TCTGTTTGTTTGTTTGTTATTTTGGCAATTTGCAAATATTTCAGTAAGTAAATGATGAACGTGACAGTGGTGACACTAAACACGGGGAAGATACAAATACATTGATGACGTAATCATGTCCGTGAACCCCTCCTCCCCGTCGTCATCAGACGTCATCGTACCCTTCACCCCCCTCCCCCCATCCTTGATGACGTAATATATGGACGACCCCAAAAAATAGACAAAAAAAGACAAGAACTGTAAATTGAATGACATAGGACAACAAATAAATACAACAGCAAACAAAAACAAATGAACTGTAAACAGAAACAGACACTGATTAAAGTAAAATGATTATATTGTCATATAAAAAATAAGTTATTTTTAAAAACAGTTAACAGATGAACTGTCAGTAAAAATAGACTGTGAATAAAGGAAAAGTGCAAAAGCAAACAATTCTATTTTGTTTGTTTGTTTTTTACATTTTAAAAATGCGCAGTGTAAAAAATAAACACACAACAGGAAACAAAAACTCAAGCGATTTACTGTATATAAAAAATAGTACAGCTAATTATACAACAGTAAAGAAACTAATCGAGTTTACTAAGCAAAGCCAGGAGAAGAGAGAAGGGACAGAACGCGGGAGAAGTTGGGCAGAGGACGAACAGGCGATCGCCGCGGACACCTCAGCGCGCAGTCGCAGGACCCCAAGCCAACATGGCGGCGCCCGACTACTCGGCCGGGGAGTTTGAAAAGTGGCTGAATGAGCTGCTGGATGGCTTCGGGGCGGACCGGGAGGTTTACGGAGTTTACATCCTCGGTGTGCTGCAGGAGGACGAGACCGACGAGGAGAAAAGCGACGCTCTGAACGGCATCCTGGCCGCCTTTGTGGTCGGTACACGCCGGGCATCACGCGCTCCGACTCGGGCTCAATCCCCAACTGCTTCCTCGTGCGCATCTAGTGCACTACATAGGGTGTTCACGCGCTCACTGCGCGCTCAGCGTAGTGCACTCGTGTAGAACTGAGGGAGCGGTTTGGGAGCGGGCCTGTCAGGATAACGCCTGTAGATTTCGGATCTGTTCGCCTTAATGACAGATTTCTTCATTCGCTTCACTTGATGAAATGATTTCATTGACTGTGTTCTTCTTTTTTTTTCTTTTATTACTTTAAATGATGTGTAACTCCTGTCAAGGCGAAGTTTCTATAAAAGTCAGAAATGTAGTGAAGGAGTTGTCCGATATAATGCCCTACTCCCTGATCCCTTACAAACACCAGAGTGGATTCTGGGTATTCTCTCTCTATCTGTCTATCTATCTGTCTGTCTGTCTGACTGGGACAATTTGGACACGAACCTAGTGCTGTTCTTTCATGAGTGCATGGATATATAGATTTGCCCTGGCTGTAGGCAAGACACAACTAGGGTTTAAAACTAGTGCCCTACATAGTGAACACGGCATGGTTTGGGAAACAACTGAGAAGTTATATCTATCATGGCGACCTCAGCAACAGTGTTGGCAGCTGTTTTCAGGACAAGGTAGCCTCACTGTATGCTTAGGTCGCTAGAAGTCGCCAGGTGACGTCATAACCCATTTCACCGAGTCATTAAGGAATAAAAACGTTCGAGGGGCGTGCCCTTATTGTAAACTAATCAACAACAGGGTGGTGTGGTGACGCCGGATGATGATTTTCTTGTCTTGTATCGCAGCAATTTGCCGACAGGGACGTTTTAATCGATGAAAGTGTGCTTTTTATCCAGTTATAGTTGCTTTCGATGTTGCAGTTCAAGTGCAGCGTGTGTGAAACTGGGAAATGTAACACTGGAGACTCCTTCCGTTGTTGCTATAGAAACAATAGCACGTTTATATAAACCTGACAGAGCTGCTGGTATCTGACCGATCAGATTTGAGAATTCGGCAGCACTGCGGTATAATAAGACTGGCACTACAGACGTTACTGTTTACAAAAGGGTCTAAGCAGCTCCATTCTGTTCTCCTTTTAGGATGAAGACACGCTTGAGGAGGTTTGTCAGCAGATCCTGAAACAGTGGACCGACTGCTGCTCGCGAACCGCAGCCTCCAGCAATCAGCCGGAGGGTAAGCTGAAACGTTTCAAGCTTTAACTGATGTGAGAGATCCGGAGACATTTTTTTTTTTCCCATTAAAAACCGGTTTGTTGGTTTAGATGTTCGAGAAAACGCCTAGCCCGTCGGGTTCTTACGCTGAACCTGAGAAAAGGTTTATTTGTACGTGTGCTGTTTGAGCCGAAGACCAGAGGTGCATCCGAACATCCCAAAACTACCTTACTGTACAGTAGGTCGGAAAGCAGTATGCCAAAGGCGCTAGCTTGCCATCGGGATCAACTTGGGGTTCGGTGTCTTGGACGGCATGTGGGCCTGGAATCGAACCGCCAACCCTACGATTAGTGGACAATTCTGTTGTTCCTTGTGGTTACATCACAAACACCTGAGTAAACCGTTAACTAGTTGAAGGTTTAAACGAGAAAAAACACGCAAGTTCTTTGCAGTTATGAGGACGTCGTAGGTCACATGACAATACCAATGTCTAGACTGTATTCGTACTGATCCGTACGGTATCGAATATGGTACGTGACTTTGGACACACGGCAGGCGTCAGATTTTTACCAGCCATTTCAAATCCATGTTTGAAACTCCATCTTGTTGTTCGGTTTCTGGTATCCGTTGAAGTAGACGAGTCTTGTAAGACTAAAAATAGCAGCCTGGGCACACTGCCAAGCAGATTTCCTACAGGCTACTGGTTCTTAAACTGGGAATCATGACCACCCATGAGGTCATCTCAGACTTTTACCAAGTGTTCTTTATAACGTACACTAACTATATGGCCAACATTTTGTGGACTCCTGACATCTCCACCCGTATGTGGGCCTTCACCAAACTGTTGGGGTGGAGAGAGAAGAGTGAGGCTGGTGAGGGAGTGACAGTTTATCGCGGATATAACGTCACCGAGAGCAGGAACGTTCCATATCAGGGCGGCTGTGTCTCAGTCGGTAGCGCGGGTTGTCCACTAATTGTAGGGTTGGCGGTTTGATTCCCGGCCCGGATGACTCCACATGTCGAAGTATCCTTGGGCAAGACACTGAACCCTAAGTTGCCCCTGATGGCAAGTTAGCACCTTGCATGCAGCTCTGCTACCATTGGGGTGTGAGTGTGAATGGGTGAATGAGACACAGTGTAAAGCGCTTTGGATAAAAGCGCTATATAAGTGCGCCATTTACCATTAAATCTAACTATAAACCACTAGAATACGTGGCAGTTACGTGGTACAATAGAGCGGGTTGTCCACTAATCGTAGGGTTGGCGGTTCGATTCCCGGCCCATATGACTACACATGGACTCTCAAGTTAGCGCTTTGCAAGGCAGCTCTGCTACCGTGTGTGTGCGTGAATGGGTGAATGAGAACCAGTGTAAAGCGCTTTGTAGAACCGCCAAGTTTAAAAAACGCTATATAAGGGCAGATCATTTACCATGTTTGCAAATCGCTGCGGAACAACACCCCATGTGCACGTCGTGTTGCATCACATCACCCCAGCGTGCATTATTTCCATAACGGCACAGTCTGTAGTGTGTCCTTCCTTAAATACCACAATCTCTAAATGTACATATCCGACGAAGGAATTGAACTCCGGTCAAGAGTTAGCCAGAATGCAACACATCCGCATGGTTTAAGCATCCTTCCGTTCAATGAAAACGTCTTCAGACTCGTTTCATAAGCATCTTTGGCAGGAATAGATCAACTGCAATGATGTCCCATAATGTCGCGTAAAGTTTTTGTTTTCTCGTTCCACACGTGTGTTCTAGATTAGAGCGCTTAAAGTGGAAGTGTGTTGGTTTTAAACAGAATAATAATAATTTACGCTTTACACTTCATCAACACACCCACGAGTTGGGAGTGTATAAAAGAGGAGTACAGAGTCTTATTTGGACAGATGGGAATTACACACACACACACACACACACACAAAGGAATCTGGATCTGGAAAATGATCTCGTGATGTGATTCTTTGGTCCTAATTCTCTTTGTCCTAGATGAGGTTCAGGCCATCGCCACTCTGATTGAGAAGCAGGCTCAGATCGTGGTCAGGCAGAAGGCAGTGTCCGAGGAGGCCAAGCAGAGGAAAGAGGCGCTGCTCGCACAGTACGCGAACATCACGGACGACGAAGAATATCCTTTAACTTGTGCTTGGTGGAAAGAGAAAATGGGATTGATGTGGTTAGTCAGAACGCTGTGTAGTTTGATCTTGTGTCTCTTGCATTTTAACTCTTAACGTTGACACTGAAGGGGAGGACGAGGAAGAAGTGGCCGGAGCTCTGGGAATCCCCAGCGACAAGTGTATCCTTTTCTCGCTCTTGCAATCTGATGAATCTCTTTCTCTCTCTCTGCCCACCCCAATCCGGACCATGCAGGCCATGACTGATTCACTTCCCATCTCTGTAAAAGCCTAACATCAGTCGGCTTTCGAAGTCCGCTGATCTCCGGGTTAGCCGTATTCGTGTTGCCCGACGTTAACATCCTTTACTTCCGGTCTCAGCCCTGTTCAAGAACACCAACGTGGAGGAGGTGATGAGCAGGCGCCGGCAGCAGCGTGAGCAGGCCAAGGAGGACGCGCAGAAGAAGAAGGAGCAGGACAAGATGCAGCGCGAGAAGGACAAGCTCACCAAGCAGGAGCGCAAAGACCGGGAGAAGAAGCGCACACAGAAGGGTGAGCGCAAGAGATAGACGAGGAACTTGATCACGGACTAAAATTCTGAAGACGATAGACACCGATACGGTCTCTGTTCTGGTGGAACTTTTGGGGGTTGTGTTTCGGTTTTTCTTTTAATAAACAGGGTTTCAGATCTTCCCAGCATCACTCGTTAAGCCCGCTCACTGCACAAGAACATTTTGGCATCCATCAGAACTTATTAATGAAACCTTTAAACACTGCTACTCTGCTCAGACCATCTCCTATTGGCTAACACACAATTACGGCAGACTACATGTTCTGTTAAAGGCTTCAAACGGATTTGGCGTGTTTATTTTGGGTCGGTTTGTTTTAATTTTGATGCGGTTGGGTTGGATGCCAAAATGTCCTTCTGAACGTACCGAAGCTTGAGAACCACTACTCTAACACAGCGTGTAATTATTAATCCTCCTGATTTCTCATGAATCTACTGCATCTGTCATGTACTGATGATGATGATAACCTGGGATGAAGAAAACTGGTTATCCCAGCAGGATCAGCACCTTTTTACAGTTCTCTACTGGTGAAGTTGTTGTCTGTTAGAACCTGATATGTGCTACAGATGCAGTAGATGCTTAGAATTCCTTTAAGAGACCTTTTGAAAAACACGAAGTGAGCATAGAGAATTGGTTGGGGGGAGGGGTTTACAGGTTGGGTTTTTTGGCGTTGTGGACAACCAATTAAGTCTTGTTTTTATATATATATATAATATATATATATATGTGTGTGTGTGTGTATATATATATATATATATATATATATATATATGTATATATGTGTGTATATATATGTATATATATATATATATATGTATATATATGTATATATATGTATATATAAACTTCTCTTTACCTAATTCTGTCCTAAAACTCATACACACGTGATGATATTAAAGCTGTTTGTTGAGGGAAAACTTTCGTTAAAAACTAGCACACAGTGGACGTCTTTGGTTTCAGTTAACAAGCCTTTGTGAAATCACACAACACTTTGCAGGCATTCTTTTCATGTAGCAGGACGATGTTCACCAAAAATAAACATTATATAAAAAAAGCGGACTTGATTGGTTTTGTTGCTTCGTGCTCATATGTATTTTTGTTATAGCCTGTAATCTCTCTGTTGGATCTGGTAGAGACACAAGCTGTACATCAAATGTTAATAATAATAATATTACCACACGACAGTCCAAACATTACAGCCTTCTACCCAGAACATCTTTTACATTCATGACTTATGAGATTTCGTTGCAGACAAATAAAGGAAAACTCTAGTGCTCTAAACATCCTGCTAATGAAAGCCTAAGGGCAGCTGTTGAACTTCAATAAACGTGATATAATCTGAATTTTAACTGACGTTTCCATGTAGTCAGGTAAAGATTTTGTCACTTGTCTTGTGTCTAATCTCTGAAAGGATGAGTTGTTAGCAATAACACGATCACAGACGGAATAATACCATGCCAAATGCATGATTTTTTTTCTCCTGTTACAGCACGGTGTCGTGTGTTTACTATTCCGTTTATACCACAGCGATTTAGCAACGATTACAACGTGTCGCATGTTTCAATGGTTTATAATTAGATTTGATGTTCTCAAACATCTCTGAGACAAGTTAGTTCGCTCACCAGCATCTCCTTTTCTCTCTCAAGAAAAAACCCCCAGCTTGTCATTTCACTAAATAACCATAAAGTATACTCCTCTTACATTTATATTTATTCAGTTAGCAGATGCTTTTATCCAAAGCGTTACAAATGAGACACACTCACACACCAATGGGAGCAGAGCTGCATGCAAGGTGCTAGCTTGCCATCGGGGGCAACTTAGGGTTCAGTGTCTTGCCCAAGGACACTTCGGCATGGGATCACCCGGGCCGGGATTCGAACCACCAACCCTACGATTAGTGGATTAGTGGACAACCCGCTCTACCGACTGAGCCACAGCCGCCTCTTTCCTGTTATTCTATAGTTGTTACTACAGAAAAGATAACGTATTAGATCAAGCACATTAATATAAATCTGTTGTTCATATTAATGCCGGAACTACTGTCTGAGCCTTGCGGTTATATAAAGATAGCTTGGTTCCTGACCAATCAGATTTGAGAATTCAGTTGCTCTGTGGTATTGGCACTTTACGAATATTTAACACTTTTCTTTCCTCACGTGTTTAACACACACATCTTTATTCGCATTCCCTTGAACCTACCCTTATATTTCCATTGAAAATACATTTTTAGTCATTTTTTTCCCCTGTTCTTTTATCAGTATGGGGAAACGTAAAGATTAGCTGTACCAATTGGCATCTCTGTATCTTTCATATTTTTAGTATTGAAAACTTTTAAATATGAATTAATAACAAACTTTTTGACCTGATGGCTTTGGACGTCTCTCATTAAGAAAAGTCTCTTCACTGTGAATTTGTTTTAATCGTTTTTGTTCTTCTGAACTTGGTTTGATTGCCGACCTGTTCCTAAGTTTCACGATTATCATTATTATTATTGTTTCATTTAAGAGTTAACCTCTTGTGAACTTCTCCGCTTTTCCCCATTGTGCGCTGTATTACAAATGAACTACATTTTAAATACCTTTTGCAAATAACTATAAAACAGCCATTTTTAAGCATCAGCTTGGGTTTGCTCTTTTATTGTTCTAAAAAAAAAAAAAGAGGTCCAATGAAACATTAATCGGAAACAAAAAATAAACCATTAAAATTGTCATTAGAACAATGACTGTCCCTGGCACATCATTATCCGTTCACACAGAGGTCATCGTTCTTCCCACCCAGGACTTCGGTCTCTTTTTAACTTCAAATCAACAGAAATCTGATTCAACAAGATTGATTAATACTGAAAGATGCTTGAGATGTTCTGTACTTATCTCGCTAGAACACTGCTTATTGAAAATAAATAAACATAAAACAATTAACAGAAATAATCTCAACGAGCGAATACGTTACAATTATGATTGTTTAAAACCTTACGCTAGAAACTAACCATGCTGCAATAAATAGGTAAAATAGAAGGACGGTGAAGTTATAAATATAGCCGGAACGTACGCGTTACTCCCAGGATTTCTTTAAAGCACGCTAATCAAAGCGTCAAAGTGAAACCAATCTACGATTAATTACTTTTAAAACTGAACACATCGTGCGTTTCTTTTCCAGTGGGAGTAACCGCTACTAAAATCTCAGGTCAAGAGGGTGACAATCTCGTTATTTTTCAAACTCGCTGACCTTTACATTCTTTTCCAATGATCACTTACAGCCAAACCCCCACCCCCCCCAAATATCCCTGCTCTTTTTTGTTTTTTGGGTCTTGTCCCACACTAACCCTTCCGCTTCTCACTCCAGCTCTCCTGATCCATCTTTTCCCTTTCTCTTTCTCTCTATCCTTTTAAGAGTTACTATCCACAACAGATATGTGGTGCCTCGAAATCCACCGCCTAAATGGCTCGGCGATGATCTTGCTGCAATACTATTCTTTGGAAAAGTTGACCGTATTTGTAGGACTGGGGGTGTGTATATATATATATATATATATATATATATATATATAAAATTTGGGATTATTATTAATAAGACTGATAAATGTTGCTGAACTGAGGATTCCATCTATTGCTCCGAACTGAGCCTACTGTACTCACTGCAGTCTAATAACTTACACAACATTCACTCACTCCACTGAGCCTCACTGAACATTCCCTTCAGAATAGTACACACACACACACAAACAGAGGAATGACTGCCTCACAAACAGAGGAATGACTGCCTCGCAAACAGTCACAGCGCTATTTCAGGGGCAACCTGGTCAGAACTGTCATGCGCTAAAACTGAAGATACGTTCCCCTCTTCTCCGTCCTTGGCGCTGGTGCTTTTTTTGGGCAGAGTCATCTGCAGAGCGCACCACAGAGCAGTGCAAGACGTCCTGGTGCTCATGCTCAGGTCCTTCAGTGCACAGGCCAGAAGCAGGATATCTGTAACGAGACATAAAAAAAACATTATGGATGTAAAGACTGTATGTGGCGATAATTCACACACAGCCAGTGTTTTCCTAAACAACGAGTAGGCGTGGTGGACCACACCCTGTGAACCTTACAGTCGCTTTTCTTATTTATCAGTTACACCTTCGGTGTATGTATTTGTATGTTTTTACAATGAATCTGTATATTAGCAATACTTACAGGTAGCACTGACCTGCTAACCCTGAAATACACAGTTAAATACATGAAAGCGCATTTTTTATATACTCTCAAACGTATAACTGCACAACTACTGTGTATACACTGCCGGTCAAAAGTTCGCGGACACTCGACTGAAATGTTGCTCACGATCTTAAAAACCTTTTGATCTGAAGATATGTGATTAAATGTGCGAAATCGGTGTGTCGTAGAAAAACGTGTTCGTTTCTTTCATTAGAAAACTAACATTTTATTTACCAAAAAATTATCCTTTTTAATGGACGACTCGGAGCAAAATATTCCGAAAAGCAGCCGATAAGAGTCCGGCGTCGGTGTGAACTCCTTTAATACTGTTCAAAAAGCATCTCAGGGAAATTCCTCAAGAAATCGGGTGAGAAAACGCCAAGAATTCATTTCTGGAAATTCTAGGCGAAAAGGGCATCGACTTTGAAAACGCTAAAATATTAAATTATTTTGGATTTTTTATCATAATTCCCATAGTTCCATTTGTGTTACTCCAGAGTTTTGATGACTTTATTATTATTCTAAAATGTGTGTGTGTGTGGGGGGGGGGGATACAAATAAAGAATGAGTGTGTCTAAACTTTTGACCGGTAGTGTAGGTCATGTAGCGTAGTGTCAATATGCTGTTTGTAAATGTAAATCAGAATGCACAGATGTTAATCGTGATCATCTTATTAGTCCTAAATGCATATTTGCATACAAGAAGCGCCAAAAAGCGCTGACCTTGATTCTCGGGACAGATGGGTTTGTGTAAGATGGAGTTACCGGCTGTGTCTCAGTCGGTAGAGCGGGTTGTCCACTAATCCTCCAATCCGTGGGGTTGGCGGTTCGAATCCCGGCCCGGGTGATCCCATGCCGAAGTGTCCTTGGGCAAGACACTGAACCCTAAGTTGCCTCCGATGGCAAGCTAGCGCCTTGCATGGCAGCTCTGCTACCATCGGTGTGTGAGTGTGTGTGTGAATGGGTGAATGAGACACAGTGTAAAGCGCTTTGGATCCAAGTGCTTTAGATAAAAAAGCGCTATATAAGTGCGCCATTTACCATTTACCAGGTAAATATGTCTAACTACCTCTGTCGTCTCTGAGTTTGGCCACGCCTTGTCTCTGTCTACTGCTGTTGAGGAACGCGTCCTTGCGGCGAGCCTGCGTGACGTATATGACTTCTAGGTGCCTGTCCAGAGTCGAACCGATATTAGCGTGGAGAGGAAAACTCCGCAAGCGCTCGATCGTCCCCAACAGGCTCACCACCTAGAAACCACAAATATGTAAAAATAAAACAAAAAACGTTCTTCATTTCTGCATGATCAGTGTTACGCCGGGAAAAATTTGGATTGTATACCATGAATCTACACAAAATAGTCCATAATACTGACGTAGGGGAGGGAATCAAAATTTTAAATAAAATTGTAAAAGTAGTTAGAAAATTTGTTTTCAGCTTGCTAATGAAATGAAATGTACTCAAAAGTCTGGATCATACTTCAATCGTTTGTAAATGATTTGTGTGCTGACCTTGGCTTGTTCTCGAAACTGGTCCACTATAAGCTTGTCCACTCTGGTGGGGTTGAGAGGCAGCTTGGGCACTGAGTTACTGTTCGTCACAAATAGACACATGCCTGGGAAGCTCTTTAGCAAGATAGCTTCTGCCTGTCAATGAATAAGAAGGGAATACATACAGTACACGTATTAAAAAGATGTCTGAGAGAAGTGTTATATGACTTCTTCAAGGCTGAATCTTCTTGGGTGTCCTCGTAACCGACCTTAAGCGTTGGGTTTTGAGATAAATAAAACAAGTTGTTCCTTTACAGATTTACAAAATCGTTTAATACTGTGTGTGTGTGTGTGTGTGTTAAATCCATTCGCACATTTTATTTTAATTTATTTTGTTATATTTGCATGTGCACGTTTTGTAACGTTTAAAAAACGCTACGCTTACCTTCTTTCTCTCTTTCTCCAAAACTCTCCACTGTTCATAGCACTCTTCCAGATAATAGTGTAGCTGGCTCATAGGGCCACTGTGACTGTTGCTTTGGTTGGATGGCCTCAGGTTGGAGATTAACCCAGGAAAGGGTCCGTCTCGTCCAGCTCGGTTCGGCCCCATCATCTCCTGCAGGTAAGGGTTTAGGGAGGGGATTTCAGCATCTGGCCGTAATTCATTCAGATCCACTACAGGTGCAGAGCCACCGTAGGTCAGAGGGGATCGGGAAGGGAACACGTGGCACGAGTTCTGTCCAGAAACTCCCATCTGGTACAAGCAAGGAAACATCTGGGATGGTGCAGGTTTGGCTCCATTGTGTCTGGCCTGACCTGCATACATACTGCCTAGGATCCGATACGGGTTCTGCGTCAGACCTTTTTTCTTGTCTGCCTCTTTGGGGAAGCCAGCTGGGGATTTAGACTTCACTCCAAAACGCGGAGAGGGGTGCGAATCAGCTATAAAGCCTGTGGCCGAGCTCCCCATCTCTGACTGTAGGTCAAATTCTCCTCTGTCTACAATGCCACCTAACTTCGCCAGGCGCTTCAGACCCAAACCCATGCCCGTGCGACCCATTCTCCCGTCGCGCTGCCCAAAATCAGTGCGAATGCTAGGTACACTCCTCTGCATCTGTTGCTGAGACCGGACAGGAACAAACTCTGCCAAAGACTGAGACATGAATTTAGATGTCCCTTGTGGATCAGCGCTTGTTTTGGGTGGAGACTTGGTGTTAGATTGGTACTGGTTTGACTGCCCATGCTGGTATTGACGGAGGCTGGTTTGGATATTTCTTGCTTCTCTCTGGTTGGCTTCTTTGCTTTGGTGAGTTGAAAAGTTGAAAGAGGGTGAGAAGGGTTTCGGAGGTTCAAAATAGTCTGCTGACCGCTGACCAAAATCAGAAAACTCCTTCGTCATATTCCCAACCCAACTATCTCTTTTCTCCCTTGTGATTTCTCTCTTAAGACTTGCAATATGAGCTTCAAATGCTGACATCCTTTGGAGAGGTAGACTCTTCAAATCAACAATGTATCCATCCTGAACTTTCATGGCATTGCACTCGGCTGATTGTCTATTGTATCTGCCCTCCGGCTCCATCATAAAAAGAGCCTCCATGTTGTTGGCCAGCTTGCTGGCATCCTGCATAGAGAACGTTCTGTTCTTTTCAATTTTAGGTCCATCAAAACCAGCAAAATTTTGATACTGGCTGAAGAAGGAGTCATTCATTTCGGTTGGAAGGCAGCAATGGGCATCCAGGCTGTCAGAGATTTCATCATCGGCGCTGCAAAAGCTGCTGTCTTTGACAGACACGCTGTGCTCTAATTTACCTGGTTTGCTTTTAGAGAAGTGGGACCTCACGGCATGTGAGATATCAAGACCAGGAGGTGGTCTGGGTAAATTTAGGAAAGCTGGGGTGTAGGATTCAGATTTAGATTCTCCATTGCAAGTGGAAAAGACCCAGGATGGGTCAGCAGCCTCAATGCCTCTGAAACACGGTAACATGTCAGCACTTTGATCAGTCTCTCTTTCCACTGGACGAGTGTGGAGTTTGATGCCGGGCTCGGGATTGTACTGAATACCAGAAGTAGACTGCACCGTCGCCTCAGTATTAAGACACTGCAAGCTGTTCTCCTTCTGGGACATCGGGGACCACCCAGTTGTAAAACCAGTTGATATTCTACTGAGATAAGTGTTTTCATTAAACACAATTTTTTTTTGTTTTTAAATGCTATCATAGCTAATCCTAGCTCATCTGTGCCATTACAACTTACAGAAGGGGTTCCCAAACTAGAGGTCACCAGAACTATGGCAATAAATAACACTTAATAAACAGTGATAATTTTTACGTTTACAGGACTTCTTCTAGACATATATATATATACTAACTCTTGAGAGAAGTACGAGTCCATCGGATCAACCTCTTCCAAGATGGTGGACACTAATCCATAGAGATCGGCCTCGCTCCCACACTCATTGCTGTCTTTAAGATTCCTGCCAAGGACATTGTGTAGCATGTTTTAGTAATCCACCACCGCCAAACTGATCGAGATGATGGCAATAAAAGTGTTCGAAATCTGTGCCATATCGGTTACATTCGTGTAGACGCACCTGCTGTATGTGTACATCACATTCTATAGGCGATGAATGACAAATTTCGTGGCGAATTACGTACTATACACTATGCGTATGTGTATGTATGTATGTATGTATGTATGTATATATATATATATATATACACTATACCTACACTAAAAATGCGAAATATATATATGTGTGTATATATATATATATATATATACACACACACACACACATGTATGTATATATATATATATATATACACATATATATATTTCGCATTTTTAGTGTAGGTATATCTCCTTGACTGGTTATGTTAAAAGTAGCTCGCAAGTCAAAAAAGTGTGTGCACCCCTGGTCTAGTGTATGAATTTCTTTTTTTTTTTGCCTTTTCTTTTTATTGAATCATTTACATGTGATTCATTTACATGAAGACTACCTTGAATTTCATAAGGGCAGTATCGTCTCAAAGTGTATCCCTAACGCTTTTTGTTCATTTTACTATTCATGTCAATGTTACCTTTTATCTCCAACATGCAAATTTAAGCCTGCATCAGCGCCTGGAAGCCCCTCCCCTCTTAAGTGCCCGACATTGCACACTTCGCTTTCTCGATTGAATAACTGCACTATCAGGGTACTTGAAGTGCGTGCACATCTTATTTTTCGAATTGCGATTTTGCGTGCACCTTTAGATTTTTGTCCAAAATGGCCACCATATCTTGTTTGGCAGCCATTTTGAATATGCCGTCGGTACGCATGCGTGTCATATTAAGTGATCCGAGACCGCCAATTTTATCTCTCATCCTTGGGGGGAGATGTCAGAGATCATCTGAATTCTTCACAATTTGTAACGTTTCTGGGAGAGAAAACAATACGTTTTTGTAGAAAGGCGTATGAAACTTTTTATACCTCATCATCATTTATATCATAAATCTTATATCACTTATATCATATATCTCTCTGAATTTTTATAAGCTGATACGTTTCGTCACGTGGATACAACTCCCTGAGTGTTGATAGTATAGATCTGACTGGTTCACCCAAATCTGGTTCACTGATGTTCACCCAAAACAAGCTTAAATAAAACTTTTCATGTGAAGTGGTTGTAGCAGCTTTATTAAGACCATCCGTTGTTATATACAGTACGTACCTATATAAAATATACCCAAATATATCTAAAATGTTGTTGTATTTACATAAAAAATTTAACATTGAGCCAGAGAACTTTATTTTCACTAAAAAAAATGTTTAAAAGAATGTAGTTTGACCTGTTCTTGGGGGTGCCTTGAGCACAATCCATCGGTTGATACGGTTCGTCCTGCACTGCCCAGGAATGGTAGGGTAGAGGCGGTTGCTCATAGAAGGAGAACTCTGGGGTAAAAGTGTCAGACAGTCTTCCACTTTCTTCACTATAATCATTCTGTTTTTAGTACAAAGAAGTTAGGGGAACACAAGCACTGCTTGTTATCAAGTTAAAGCGAATACACTGTATACGTGGGGTTGTGGACAAAAATAAATAAATTCTCTCACCTGAAACTTATACGTGGAGTAGCACGTGTCCGATCCTCCACTATGAAACAGATCAAATGGCAGCTTTGTTCCGTTTGCATCCACACTGATTTTACTTTTCGTGGCATTATTTACCTTGAATAAAAATACAAAAAATAATAAGAAGAATTTTTACGAGATGCCTTGACTTACCCTCAGATACACGGTTTTGGTTTCGTCTATAAAAGGACATGAGAGCACCTAGGCTGCCAGAACAACTTCATCTCAACTGGAGAATGTGGTAAAACTTATCACGTATCAGTAAAGCGTTACAATATAATAACGATTTAACGTCCACGGCGGGTACAGACAGACACTTCTGAGATGCCACACAGCGTGCAGGTTAGCAGTGTGTGAACGATGCCCAGCAATAGACTGGTTTCCCATCCAGTGGGTGTTCCTGCCTTGTGTCTGGTCTTACAGGGACAGGCTCTGAATCCACCACTGCCATGACCTGGATAAAGCGATTACTAAAGATGAATGAATGAATGGTGTTATTGTTATTTATCTGTCGCTGAAAAGCTGATCAATTCATTTGTAGTCTCGCGGCTGGATTACTGTAATGTCGTTTTAGCTGGAGTTTATAAAAACACAATTAACAAATTGCAATATGTTCAGAACTCTGCCGCCCGGACCCTGACGGGAACCAGGAAATGTGACCATATCACTCCTGTTATAAAGTCATTACACTGGCTCCCGGTCAGGTTCCGTGTCGATTTCAAGATCATGTTGTTGGCATACAAGGTTTTACATGGCTTGGCTCCACAATTTTTATTCATCTTATTAATCCCTTACACCCCAAATCACAGACTGCGCTCCTCACAGCGTAATCTGTTAACTGTTCCACAAACATGCTTGAATTCTACGGGTGACCGGGCTTTCTCTGTCTATGCTCCTTCACTGTGGAACTCTCTTCCTCCTGAACTCAGGGAAGCCCAGAATCTTGGCGTTTTTAAAACTCTACTTAAAACACACTTTTTCGAACTTGCATTTGACTGCTAGTGTCTTTTTATTATTGTTTTATCACTTTTACTAATCAATTGTGTTGTTTTAGTCCTTTTCACTATTATTGTTGTATTGTCTTCTGTGTATCGTTCATTCATGTACAGCGCTTTGAGAAGCTACTTTTAAAGGCGCGTTATAAAATAAAGATTATTATTATTATTATTATGTGATTTACCTTACCTCACCTACTATAAGAAGACAGACCCATTACATGACAAAAAATGTCACGCCATGGATTGGACGACGTCACACTGTGGTTGTTGATAGCGTCGCTAAAGATTAACGTCACTTAATTAACTTAATTAACGTCACTCCCCTTCACTTGAAGGGGACAGAATGTTCATAGCGCAATTGCTAAACCTAATATGAAGTAAAAGTAAATACACAGCTGACGGAAATGACGCAAGCCAACGCTTCCTAAGTTTTTACGCACGCGCCGTACAGGCATGTAAGCGTTTTCAGATGTTTCGGTGTGGACGAGCCAATTTTTGGAAAACGTTCGAAAGACAGAGAGATTCCAGGGACACACAACTTGATTTATTTATTTTTTTTTTATCTTAACCAATTTATAAAACCATTGGAGACTACAGATCTAAGCATAAATGGTAACGGTCTGCATTTATATGGGACGGCTGTGGCTCAGTTGGTAGAGCGGTTTGTCCACTAATCGTAGGGTTGGAGGTTTGATTCCCGGCCCACGTGACTCCACGTACCCAAGTGTCCTTGGGCGAGACACTGAACCCCAAGTTGCTCCTGATGGCAAATTAGCGCCTTGCATGGAAGCTCTGCTACCATTGGTGTGTGAATGAGACACAGTGTAAAGTGCTTTGGATAAAAGCACTTTACACTGTGTCTCATTCACCCATTCACACCTCACACACGTCAATGGTAGTCAATGGGCGGCTGTGGCTCAGTCGGTAGAGCGGGTTGTCCACTAATCCACTAATCTCCTAATCCACTAATCTCTTGTCCTAATGCACTAATCTCCTAATCCACTAATCTCTTGTCCTAATGCACTAATCTCCTAATCCACTAATCGCGGCCCGGGTGATCCCATGCCGAAGTGTCCTTGGGCGAGACACTGAACCCTAAGTTGCCCCCGATGGCAAGCTAGCACCTTGCATGCAGCTCTGCTCCCATTGGTGTGTGAGTGTGTCTCATTTGTAAGTCGCTAAATGAATAAATGTAAATGTAAAATGTAGCAGAGCTGCCATGCAAGGTGCTAACGTGCAATCGGGAGCAACTTGGGGTTCAGTGGCTTGCCCAAGGACACTTCGGCATGTGGAGTCACGTGGGCCAGGGAACATATATATATATTTATATAACCTTCTTTTTTTGTATTTGACGTGAATAATAAATATGCAAATTAGTATATGACGTCACCTACCACCTTCTTCTTGCCTCTGAAAGGCTGTGCCACACCCTGATGAGACAGGGAACCGTTTTTTTTTTTTTATTATTATTTCCGATTTTCTCCCAAAACGACTTGTTCTTATTCTACAAACCAAGCTGTATTTGCTCAGTGGATTTTACAATCCTGTATGAAAGCGAGTGTTGTACACAGTGCACACAATACCTCTGCTACATGTTCATATTGATTGATTTTATTATTATTATTATTATTATAATAATTTTTTATTTCTTAATGTTGCGAGTAAAATCCCGTAGATCCATTGCTGAAACCAATCAGGACCTTCGGGTTCTGACATGTCTTCGGACTCGTTAGTCTGCGCGGAGAGGACGCTCACGCACTCGACTTAGCATCATGCTAACACACTGCCTCGGGTTCAGTGTCATTGAAATATGGTTAAAGGTCACGCATTGCGGAAACGAACGTCGTCCTTACCCTCACGTGTGCTTACATCGAATGCTTTTGTATTTCTTTTTTGAATTATTTCGCGGTGTGTGTCGTGTAAAAGTTTACCTATGGCTGACAGGACTTAGCTAAGCTAAGCTAAGCTAAGCTAAGCTAAGCTAAAACGAGCCGTCTAGCACAATTAGCTCTAAGGATGACGTTGTTCTTACCTCCATGGCTAACAAGAGCAAATTAAAGTGACTCGTCGGGGTGAAACGCGCTCTTATAGCGACACGATTGTGAACTCAAGGTATTTATTTTAAGGTCAATGTTAGTGTTCAAAACCACCGAACGCAGATGAGACTCGGATGTGGACCGGTCTCGAGCTCGCGCGTTATCAAAAATTAAAAAAAAAAAAATAAATAAATAAAAGGTTTGCGCACGATGATCGCCGCTCGTGAGCGTTTGTCCTGTGCCATTTAACTTAACGTGGAAATATTCCGTGCATTGTGATTGGTCACTCGGAATAGGACTGTCCAATCAGAACCCAGAGTTGGTAAAGGGGCGGGGATTCAGAACCAACGCATAAAATAAACATTAAACCGTTCGGAGTCATGTATGATTGATCTCTGAAACGAAAGGAAGTCGTCATTAAACATCATTGCTAGGATTTTGTGTAGAAGTCTTATATATATATATATATATCT
>JAFFST010053396.1:7235-19345 GCA_022414735.1 Noturus placidus
ACCGACGTTTAGTAGTTCCTACTCATCGCGGCACAAGGTCCCTTTCCAGAACCTTCACACTAACTGTTCCTGAGTGGTGGAATGAACTTCCAACCCCAATCAGGACCGCAGAATCTGTCACCATCTTCAACAAACAGCTAAAGACCCGCCTCTTCGCTGAACACGTAACGAACCCATAACCTGAAAACCCCACATTATTAAAAAAAATTATTTTTATGTACTCTGGCACTTACACCTCGACTCTGTGCACTTTGCTTCTATAGAAAGATGATGTACAGTAGCACTACTCGTACTGTTCTCCACTTGATATATCACTTTGCTTGTATTTCCTCATTTGTAAGTCGTTTTGGATAAAAAAGTGAATGTACATATACGACAACACAATATATATAATATACACACATGTATAAGTGAAGAGAGTTCTTCTTACCTGAATGTGTTTGAGCCTCCAGCTCTCAAAATAAAGTGTCCTCGGTTTTACACCACATGCTGATAAGTATCTCTCCCTCTCTCACACTCACACACACACTTCCTCTTTTGTGAAAGGAGATTGTGTATTTCTAGTGTATTTGGTAACCAATGTTAAAATGTATAATTCCTTAACGTTGATAATGAACACAGTGGAAAACAATTCATAGGCACTGGAGTCATTTATAAATAAGATAAATCTTTGTTCTGACTCATTCGGCACCGATCCGTATACCAATCCCCCCCGCAAAGATGCAGATGTGCTGCTGTATACGTGGCAGTTTAAATTCACTGATTAAATTAAAACAGGAAGCAAAAAAGGAGAAAAGGAACAGAAGACTGATGAAAGCGAAGACGATGTCAACACGGAGCACATGTATGAGGTGGTTTGAAGAAATTCTAAAGTGCATGACAGAAAATGTAACAGCTTAACCTTAACCTAACTTGTGTTAGGATCACGTGTAGCTAGGAATAAGATTTCTGATCACATGGTTACTCTGGATGGACTTCCTGTTTCATCATGTGCAGCAGTAAAAGACCATGGAGTGATTATTGACTCCAGTCTATCATTTGATGCTCATGTACATAATATTACTAGGATAGTCTTCTTTCATCTGAGAAATATCTCTAAGTCGAGGCTGAAAACATATATTTGTTTACTCAAGCTTACCATGAGTAGACTTTCTTTTACGCAAAGTACACAGTCTTACCCAACAATCTCTCCCTCTCTTTACCTCTGGATGGAGCGCTCATCTACTGGAGGCTACAGCCTGGAGGTTGCTCAGAATGGTACCGCTTGAAGTACCATGAAATAGATTTGGACCTCAGTTCCACATGGACGTTCTCACTGTGGTTGCTGGGACTTATGTTGCTGCACTGCGATGGTCTTGGGACTGCAATTACCACATAGTTTTACACTCAGCTCTCCTTTAGTGAACAGTGGACTAGATCAACAAACACTTTATTTACAAACCATAATGAACTTCCTTTTACTTTCACACTATCTGTTGTGACCCAGATGAGGACGGGTTCCCTTCTGAGTCTGGTAACTCTCAAGGTTTCTTCCTCATATCATCTTAGGGAGTTTTTCCCTCGCCACCGGCTCGCTCAATTGGGATAAATTAACACACTTAAAACTGTATCCTGGGTTTATATCTTTCTGTAAAGCTGGTCCGGGGTTCGAGTCCCGCCAGGGCCATGTGTTTGTGGAGTTTGCATGTTCTCCCCGTGTGTCGGGGGTTTCCTCCGGGTACTCCGGTTTCCTCCTCCAGTCCAAACACATGCATGTTAGGCTGATGGGCGTGTCTAAAGTGTCCGTAGTGTATGAATGTGTGTGTGAGTGTATATGTGATTGTGCCCTGTGATGGACTGGCACCCTGTCCAGGGTGTACCCCGCCTTGTGCCCGATGCTCCCTGGGATAGGCTCCAGGTTCCCCGTGACCCTGAAAAGGAGTAAGTGGTTGAAGATGGATGGATGCTTTGAAACAATGTCCATTGTTAAAAGTGCTATACAAATAAAATTTAATTATTATTATTATTATTAATAATAATAATAATAAACACTATCTTGATTAATTTCCCAGGGCTGATCGAATCATCAGTGTTGATTTTTCCTAAACTGACCACCACTAGTCCTCCTTATTCACCATGCGAATCGAGACGTTGTGCCACATGACATCACTAAACAAATGACTACGAGAAAAATAACAGTCATGTCTTCTCACAGCTGTACTGTTGGAGTTCCTCAGCGTTCTGTACTTCTTTTCTTCTAGTTGCTAAATTTCAGGGCTCGATGATCAGCTCTCCTATGAAGGAACTGAGCAACACCACGGGATTCCGATCACAGCAAGAATTAAATCCAAACTCCCCTCCACTTTCCAGCTTTTTCCAAGGTCACCATTTTATCGATCTACTCTGGTTCAGAACACTGTTCCTCACAGGTTCCTCCTCCACTGTCTCAAGACCATTCTCATCAGACAAAATCTAGCATAAAAATAATGATCCAACTACAACCCTATTCTGATGGGATTAGCTATCCATGTGTGTAATGTAATTAATGCACTGGGATTGACCGTCAGAAGCAGTCGGGTCAGTAGTTTTGTTAGAGACAGGTCCTGCACACTTCCAGTCTGAGGTGTCAAGGTCTCGTCTTCCTTGTCGTAAGAAGGGAGTTCTTCTTGCTCATCAGGAATACATTTAAAACAGGATAAATTTGAATATAAATGTTATTTTTCCATTTTTAAAAACACCATACAAATATAATGTACTTTAATTGAAGCCATATTTTACCTTCTATAAGCGGAAGTATAAATAACTCCATGTAATAATATACATCATGTCTACGTAGCAGTCCAGGTAAGCTTTGGTGCAGACTTTGAAATGATCTAACACGTTACATTTGAATAAAATTGTTGGCGACGTGTTTATCAAAAACAACATCATCTCATTCGAAAGAAGGACAAGCAAAGAACAATCATCATCATCTCAGAGGTCTGATTGCACGCTTTTATTTTAAGACATCAAGGTGTTCATGTGGTGTAGAAAAGTGGAGCGTTGGGACGTTTTATTCTTAGAAAAGTGTGAGAAAGGGAGATGAACATGATTTCTAATGTGATTCCGTTCAAAATACATAAAATGAAAAGAATTCGAGGGGAATAAATACAATCTCCCGCTTCATTTTACATTGGAGTTGTATTTAAACTCGTCATTAAAACACGATGGAGGAGACGAGCTCTGTACTGGAATATGGCATCTGTAGATATCTTCTATCGGTAATGAACAGTACACAAAACACTCGAGAACAGTAAACAGTAAAAGTGTAAAAATGCATTGTTTGGCATCGTATCAACAGAGGGCAGTCTGTGCGTCAGTAAACATTACAATCATCTCAATCCATACTCCAGCCTTCTCTCCACATTACTGCAGGAAGTTAGCGACCATCGATTTCTGATAAGAACTTACATGCTACACGCCATGGGACACTGAATTCCTGGTAAAAAATGTAAATTGAAAACTTCCATGCTAGCTAGTTTGTAAATTTGCTAAACTTAAAGGATACAATCATACTGTGGATTATCGTGAAAACTGTATACATTACAAACTTGTTAGCTAAACTCATGGGATGTCCAATCTCTGATAAAAAATACAATAATTACACTCTAAAATTGCCAAGTTAGGACTAGGGACAGTAATTTTACAGTAAGTACTTGACAGGGTAGCTAAGCTAGCAAGGTACAAGATGAATATCTTGCAATAATAAAGCACCAGAAAAATGATCTTTCTGCTAAACTGTCCAAATTCTGCACATTAAAATGTTAACTTAGCTAGCATGCCAAGTGCAAATGTTTAGTGCAAATTAGCTTAGCGAGCCAAAGGTAAATCCGGTTGTATTTCTGATACAGCGTAAAGAAAAACTGTAAATACGAACGGATGCTAAGCTGCTAAAGTGAAGATCAAGCCAGAAACACGCAGCCTTTAGCTTTTAGTGCTAATACTGCAGACCTGCGTATGAACACACCGGTATTTAATGAGAACGATTACAGCTATAAAATCTGCTTTATCGCATAATAAACCGCATTAAATCAGAAATAAAGAACCGTTTTCTTTCATCAGTTACCAAAAATGTCCAAGTTCAAAACAACTATTCCAGTAAAAAGATCAAGATTAAGATGTGTTAGACATGAACAGGCGACATTGTTAGGAGTTTACACGACTGTGTGTGTGCGCTGTGTGTGTTGAAACTATGTTTATTAGTGTTCGATAACTGATGAAATAAAAACAGCTCTCTGCAGTGAACACACATATGGACACCTACTACGCGCACGCGCACACACACAACCAGGGATTTTGATAAGTCTTTCAACACTATCATGATTAAAATGTTTGTTTTTTTTTTTTTTTTAAATCAAAGCGTTGTCTCGGGACAATTAATAATATTAATAATAATAATAATAATAATAATAATAATAATAATATTAATTCCATCATTAATTAAACAGATATTTGACAAATATACAGGCATGGTAAAATAAGAGTGGCTGTTGCATATATATGTTTCTTTTTTTTTTTTTAAAGAACACTTTTTATAAAAGAAGAAAAAGCTCTAAAAACAGTGGATGCTCTCACGGTGACATCACACCACTTACACCCCCCCTCGCTCTCAGATACCCCGAGTAACACCGACAGAGATGATTAGGGTAGACTCAGCCGGATGCTTTGGGAACTGTTATCAGATTGGTCTCTGAATTAAAGTAAGACTGGAGGAGATTATCAGGGGGTGGAGCTACGCATAGGCAGTACAATGCTGTGTTTGGTTGGTAAGAATACACCAGTTTCTAAGGATCAGGTGACAAAGTGGCAAAAAGTCAAAGTGTAGGGGTAAACTGAACCACAATGGGGCAGATAGGAATATCTGTGGGGTAGTGAAGTCAGAAGGGAGATCAGTTGGGAATACTGCAGATTAACTGGGGAAGAGTAGAGGGACACATTCTCATAGACAGCGAATAGACAGGGGGCAGATCGGCGTATGTTCACAAAGACAGGGCTTAACTAGAGGAGACTGAAGGTAAACTGGGGCAGATAAGGTTAATATTTTAGTAGATTGGGGCAGACTTTACTATTGGTACATATTAAAGTGGGGTCAGTTTAAGAAGACAAAGTTATGGTTAACTAAACTTTGGGAAAATTGGAGGGCACTTAGTTAGACTAGCGGGCAGACGGGGGTATACTCAAGTAGATGCAGGGCAGACCAGGCCACACTCAAGTGGACTTGGAGCACACCAGGGTATGTTTGACTGGACTGGGGTATACCAGGGAACATTTAAGTGGGACTGCAGGCAGACCAGGCTATACTGCAGATGACTGGGGTAGACCAAGGTACATTGTAGTGCTCTTGGGACAGACCAGGGTACACTAGAGTGGACTGCAGGAAGACCACTTGTACAGGGTATACCGCAGTGGACAAGGGGTAGACCAAGGTACCCTCGATTGGACTAGGGGCAGACCAGGGTACACGCTCAAAATGGACTGGGGTCAGACAGGACAACGCTGCAGTAAACTGGGAGTGTGCGTTAGTTTCTGCTCATGATCACAGACAGTGTGCTCTATACTGGAGTACACAGACAGTCTGGAGATGGATGTGGAGAAAGAACAGGGTTCGCTGGAAGAGACTGGGTCAGTAGAATGCTGTTATTTATTTGGTGAGGGTACTCGAGGCTCTGAAGTAGGATAGAAACTTGAAGCACAAACTGACGACAAAGTACCAGATGTTTCTGGCCATCTGAGAGCGAGCGATAAACACTCGCCAGATAAAGACCAGCAGGACCGTGTTAAACGTGTAACGGATGTTCCTCAGCCTGGAAGAAAAACCCAAACAGAGTTATTATTAAATAATGACGACATTGGACTGAATGTAAAGTGTGTACGCGTGTCTTACTTGCGCAAGTGCTGTCTGGCGGCGGGAATATCGGCCATGTCCTCGTTCAGTACGTACTTCTTGGTGCCGATGCAGTAACTCTCAATGTACTCCGGCCAATTCAACTGACGCACATCAAAGTTAAACACCTGAGAAAGACAGAAAGAGAAAGAGTTTATAAACGATCACGGCTCTGACCAAGCAAAAATCTGCGTGTACGTGATGTACAGCGTGTACCTTGCGGTCCTCTGTACTCAGCTGGTTCATCAGCATGTTCATGTTGTCAGAATTCCACTCCCAGTCCTGACCACTGAAGTACTCCAACAGTCCGATGGCTTTATGCAGCCTGTTAAAGATCCGCATCATTCTGCAGACGGGTAACAGAAGGGTCAAGTTTGCAGTGGAGTTTGAGGCTGTAACACGTGCTAACGCTAGAATCAGAACAGAAACCGAACCAAACTCAGAACTACAACTAAAACCAGATCATCATTATTATAAGATTTCCAGCTGATAAAACCGAAGAAAGAAGTAAAACAGAGCAGGAACTAAACATTGGCACTATAACTAAAGCCAGAACTAAAACTAGGACTCGGACCAGAACCAAAATGAAAAGGCATAACCAGTGATGTATAACAAAAGCCAGAACTACAGTGGAACTAAATCTACTGACAGAACCGAAGCCAGAACCATAAACAGACTACGAAGAAAAGCCAGAATGAGGATCTGAAGCCATCATTAATTCCTTAAACAAGAACTGAAACCGGGACTAGAAGCAGAACTTCTATCAGAAGGAGGACTTTAGAATCTACAATAGTGATTACACCAGGAACCATGTCTTCAAGTGAGCACAGGTGTTCAAATGTGATGAGGTGCATGCTCCGGGGAGCGGTCAGGTGTGTGATCACGGGTGTATAAGTGTAACTCCAGGGGGCACTGTTCTCCAGTCTCTTACTGTGGTTTTTGTCCAGACAGTCTCAGGAACAGGTCGTAGAGGAGCGCAGGAAACTTGTGGCTCACCAGGATCCAGTACTGATAAATCAGGTAGTTTGAGGTGATGTTAGCATTGGGCCGACGGAACGCCTGCTCCAGAGGGTTCCGCTTAAACGTCAACATCACGTGATGCTCTGACGACAAAAACAACACGACCGGTGTTTTAAAGTTGCTTCTAACTTCATGAACTAACATGTCTTATATTTACACATCATTCCTTATGTCAAATAGATTATTCAGGGCAGTGACAAAGAAAAACATAAGTAAAGCAATTCTTAATGAAATCTCTTTTCAAATTATAAAACTTTTGCAGATATACATTAGATATAACACACACACACACACACACACACATATACATACATACATAATATATATATATATATATCTCTCTTATTTAATGTTGTACATGACCTAATGTTAGTTACATAAATGTAACAGTTTCTGTTGATCTATAAACAAACACTAAAAGAACTGTAATATATGTGTGCTGTGTCCATACCGATCTCTCCCCAGTGGAAAGGGTTAATGCCTCCTGTTGTACAGTTATAAACCATAGCAGACTTCGGTCTACACACACACACACACACACACACACACACACACACACACACACAGGAAACAGAAGCAAATCAAAGTTTTAATTAAGCCATTGTTCTGTCCATGTAATAACCTAGCCTAATTATGTTGTGTTGCTTAGCAACCAAAACCTACTGTTAAACTACACGACACTGTGTGAATGAAAATTTATTGAACAGAAGACACACCCAGCCGGAGTCACGCCGGAAAGACTGCTTCATTTATTTATTTATTAATTTTGACCAAAAAAGCGGGCTAGTTGTTAAAACAACTCATCAGAAATGCGTGTGCAGCACAGTGAACCTTTAGAAAACGATGAAAAGCACGACTCCCCCCACCCCAAATTTGGGCTATTTCTTCATTTGCGGTCCTTGAGACGCAGTTAAGGTAGAAATGTTGCTGAGACCTGGCAACCCTGCACACAAGCCCAGAGCACTAACGTTTTACTAGCCATGTTTCACCCACAGCATTATTATTTTTTATTATTATTATTATTATTATTATTATTATTATTATTAAGGTTTAGTTATTGTGTTTTCACAACGTTTTAATTAAAAAGATTCAGACGAAGCCGATTTTAGCTGCATGAAAAATGTATCATTTTAAATATATTTGCATCCAGAGTATCTGCAGCTACCAGCACTTCAAATGTAACACTTCAATACCATATTCAAGACGTTTCCAAAACACTGTAAGACCTGCAGGCAGGTCACTTCAGTCACGCTACACGACACACCAGCTATAATGGATAGTGTTCATGCAGATACGTCCATTTCTGGGTTTAATAAACTATAGTAAACTTCTACACAGGTAGATGTAGAGACCAGAACAAATATCCTTTACATTAACATTTACTCCAACATTGAAATACATACACTATTTCCTTTCTATATTAGAAATCCCCCCACAGTGGTGATGACCAGTTCTATTGGAGTTTCATGAATTTAATGTAATAAATATCAATAATTAATAGATGCACAGACATTTTTACAACCCTGTGTTATTCTGTAATTTAAATATTTCACTGAAGAAGATCAAATCTACATGAACAGTGTTAGTGTGTAATTCACAGCGCTGCAGGTTCTGGGACAGGTACACGTTGAGTTGGTGGGTCGTGATGCAACGTGGACGTTTCCCTGTGTAGGGGAAGTCGTCGTTTGGTAAGAGTGATTGTGTCTTTTCTTGCACAAATTTCAATCTTCCCGTTTCGAAAGAACTATGGACAGTGCTGTAATTATAACGTCGGCCATTTTAAGGCTCTGTTCCGATACACACACACTGATGGACTTTGTGACATGTTGCTCTGTTTATGTAGTGTGTATTACCCATGATTCTGTGTAGTGTGTGTGTACCTGTGCACTGCAGTGTACCAGCCTGCAGCGAGTGTGAGGTTGATCACCACGTCAACTGGAATCAGATCTGCTACTGCATCATTACTGGCTCTCATCGTCCTCAAGATCCCCTTTCCTGCCTGTACACACACAGTTTCAGTATACATACAGTGGGGGGAAAAAGTATTTGATCCCCTGCTGATTTTGTACGTTTGCCCACTAATAAAAAAATATGTATAATTTTATATGGTAGGTTTATTTGAACAGTGAGAGACAGAATAACAACAAAAACATCAGAAAAACACATGTAATAATGTTATAAATTGATTTGCATTTTAATGAGGGAAATAAGTATTTGCCCCCTCTCAATCAGAAAGATTTCTGGCTCCCAGGTGTCTTTTATACAGGTAACGAGCTGAGATTAGGAGCACAGTTTTAAAGGGAGTGCTCCTAATCTCAGTTTGTTACCTGTATAAAAGACACCTGTCCACAGAAGCAATCAATCAGATTCCAAACTCTCCACCATGGCCAAGACCAAAGAGCTCTCCAAGGATGTCAGGGACAAGATTGTAGACCTACACAAGTCTGGAATGGCTACAAGACCATTGCCAAGCAGCTTGGTGAGAAGGTGACAACAGTTGGTGCGATTATTCACAAATGGAAGAAACACAAAAGAACTGTCAATCTCCCTCGGCCTGGGGAAATACTTATTTCCCTCATTAAAATGCAAATTAATGTATAACATTTTGACGTGTTTTTCTGGATGTTTTTGTTGTTATTCTGTCTCTCACTGTTCCAATAAACCTACCATTAAAAATATACACTGATCATTTCTTTATCAGTGGGCAAACAAACAAAATCAGCAGAGGATCAAATACTTATTTCCCCCACTGTACAACATGTGTCCATCTTTCCATTTGTGTAAATTAGATATACAAACAGATGCATATAAACTCAGTGTCCACTTTATTAGGAACACCTGTACACTCATGCAGTTATCTAATCGCCAATCATGTGGCAGAAGCATAGTGTTCCTATTAAAGTGGACCGTGTGTATAAAAATACATAATATATATAAATGATTGACATCACAGTTGTAATTACCGCGATGAAGACACCACTCGGTCCGTTGAAGTTGTCAATCCAGCCCTAGATCGATCAATAAATAAATAAATAAATAAATAAATAAATAAATAAACAAACAAACAAACAAACAAACAATATATATATATATATATATATGTGGTAGAGTGGTAGAGAGAGGTAGAGAGAGAAGTAGAGAGAGAGAACGAGGTAGAGAGAGGGAGGTACAGAGAGAGGTAGAGAGAGAGAAAGAGGTAGAGTGGTAGAGAGAGGTAGAGAGAGAGAGAGGTAGAGAGAGAGGTACAGAGAGAGAGAAAGAGGTAGAGAGAGAGGTACAGAGAGAGAGAGGTAGAGAGAGAGAGAGAAAGAGGTAGAGTGGTAGAGAGAGGTAGAGAGAGAGAGGTAGAGAGAGAGGTAGAGAGAGAGAGAAAGAGAGAGAGAGGTGAGACAGAATAAGGCACTAGAGACTGTGTGTATGTTGCTATGAGGAGTGAGGAGTGTGAGCTCACAGGGAACGGTTCCTGCCAGCTGGCCCCAACGATAGAGGGTCTGATGATCCCTATATTCAGTTTCCCACTCTCCTGCTGCACCACGCACTCCGCCAGCGCTTTGGTGTAGGTGTACGTGTTCGGCCAATCACCGATCAGCCTCGGTGTGAGGTCATGGACAATTGCATCATCCATCCACCTTAGTAACAGATACAATCTCATTTACACCGTACACAACACTTAAACCGTAAACTTTGATTGCGTACGCAGAGACGCTGCAGTTACAGCCGATTCCTCACATCCATCATCTCACATAAATTGTGTTTAATTTGGATAAATAGTGTCAAACATGTCTGAAAGCGTATTAATAAACACATCAACACTCAGCATTGTGTGTTTATTTCATTCGTTTGTTTTCGTCCAGTCGTGACCTCACACACTGTTTACTAAAATCCATCACCTTGTAGTTTCCCCTTAAATCATCAGGTGAAAAAACAAACACGCACGTGTATATAATACTTGCTGAATGTTTAGGCACTAAACCTGTACAAATGTCTTAATTCAACATTAAAATAAATAATTAACGTTATTTGTAACATTATTTGTCCCTGCAGTAGCATCTGCAGTAGCAATAGCATTAGAAGTAGCATCACACCCCATAGGAATCTGCATGTGCATGTGTGTGTATACTCACTCCAGTGAGTGGATGAGCTTGCCAGGCTCCACAGGTGGGGGGTAGATGACCTCGTCAATATGGCGGCGGTTGCAGTTGGCATATGCGGTGGAAATGTGAATGAACGCATGAAGCTGCTGCATCTGCTGAGCCAGAGACAGGAGCTGCTGCGTCGCAATCACGTTTAGCTGCAGAGCGTGTCTGATCAAACACACACACACACACACAGCTGTACAATTTACAATTACACAACACAAACATTCTCCACACTACTAGACTCCACACATCACTAGATATGAAGTTTTATTCATTATACACACGCACACACAAACCCAGTCAAAAGTTTAGACACTCATTCTTTATTTTTATTATTTCCCCCTCACATTGTTGAATAATGTGATAAAAAAAATCCAAAATAAAAAGAAATGATTTAATATTTCATCATCTTTAAAGTAGACGTCCTTTTCACCTCGAATTTCCAGACATGTATTCTACACTGCACACTTATCTCCTGCTTTACGGAATATCTCTCCTAATCTCCATTTAGATATATATATATAAACTGTGTGTGTATATGTGTGCAGGAATTCTTGTGGACTTCTTGCCCTTTAGCATGAGCTCAATCCAGAGTGTCTTTAAACACAGCTGCAGAACAGTAAAGCTGCAGGAACACGAGCAGGACAAACAGTAAACTGAGGTGTGTTAGCGTGGCGTACTTGAGCGGCTCGTCGAAGCGGATGGTGGCTGCACAGTGGAAGATGATGTGGATGGACTGTGTGAGTGTCTGTACGTCTTCATCACTCAGAGCCAGTCCAGGCTGTGTTAGCTCACTGCTAACAGGGATGATCCTCTTATGGAAGTCTGGATTCTCCTCCCGGAGCCGGTCAAACAGCTACACACACACACACACACAGTGTAGAAGTCAACAAGTTCAGATGTTATAAACAGATGCTTTGTCTTTGCGAAGAAACAAAACAGTGTATTCTAGGACAACAGAACACAGGTGCCAGCCTACACCCAGCCCTGCAGCACAAACACAAGTATGTGTGTGTGTGTGTGTGTGTGTGTGTGTGTGTGTGAGAGAG
>JAFFST010053396.1:46241-60157 GCA_022414735.1 Noturus placidus
TTCAAGAAACAGCTAAAGACCCACCTCTTCCATCAACACCTAACCATCTCATAAAAAAAAAAATAAAAATAAAAATTTGCACTTACACCTCTACTCTGCGCACGTTGCTTCTTCTAGTACTCAATTAATAGATCTTGTATAGTAGCACTACTTGTATTGTTCCCTGCTTGATATCACTTTGCTTGTATCTCTCATTTGTAAGTCGCTTTGGATAAAAGCGTCTGCTAAGTGAATAAATGTAAATGTCTTCAGATGACTTTAGATTTTCTTCTTGTTTACAGAAAGCAGAATATTGAAGTTGCTAACTGTAGAGTCTTGTGTTCACAGGAGAAATGACACTGACAAATTTGGGCCATGTTGATCAAGGGAAGACCCGGAGATCACCAGGAGGTAGGAAGCACAATGGGATGTAGTTGGCTGAAAGGAACGAATAATAAACATAAAAAAAAAAAATGACAATATTTCCCTAAGTTATTTTAATTCATATGGATACTACTGTGGTAACTGTGTTTAGGTCTTTGGAGTCCTCTCTGGACCAGCTTCCTTTTCTTTGTGTCCCTTGTGACCCATATTTTATTGGTGAGCAGCCAGTGGACAGTCTTCTTTGGTTAGCAGAGCCAACAAACACAGTAATGCAGAAGGTTTGTCCAGCTGTATCCTCTACATGTGGTTTTATAGCCTCAAGGCAGAACCATCAGAACCTCTTTGTGACCACTTATTCACATTCCCAGTGGTGACGGAATTCAGTACAATAGACTTAAGCTAATCAGACATTAGCAAACAAGAGATTAGCATGCACGTAGCCTGGCTAATCGTAGAGGGGTTCATCTAAGGACATCGCCATGCAATAACCTTGCATGATGAATCATGTCAATAAAAAGGTAAATGTGTGCAAACTACGTATTTATGAGTTTTACAATTATATACTAATAAATTTCCTGTAAACGTTTTGACCTCGGGATGTTTGTGTTGAATTAGGAAGGAGTAGTTAGTGTTGAGATGTAAATAATTTTTGTATTTTTCCACCTTCGTTTGTTCATTGTTGGTAATCTACACAATTTATATGAAGAATTGTTCAATTTTGTTGTTACAAATGAAATGTTATACCTAATTTACAGTTTATTCTTCTCCTCTAGAGTCATTAACTGTAGCCAAAGAACATTCTGGTTTATTAAAAAATGTTCCAAGGGCTAGCTGTCCTTAAAATAAGTGACGGGTAGTAAAAAGACGTCATTAAAGTTAACAATGCTGCCCTCAGGTGGCCAGATTGATACATCTACAACTACACCGCCACCTCATACAGGTTTCAATGAGATCTGGATATTTTTGTAAACCCCAAGATCTCTAAAACCCCAGACAGGCATGTACAGGCAATAGCACTAAACCAGAACAATTAATTTAACAAGGCATGTTACACAATCCCAACTTAATTTATATGCTGCACATTAACAATGCTGCCCTTTATCAATAATTAATAAATACTAAAAGTTACTGTAGTAATACTGACATCCATTAAGTATATATTACTCATGTGTTGTTGGAAGCAACACGACTCCTTTTAAATTTAAGTGGCTTCTAAGTAGATCAAATCAGAGGTAGTGTTTAGAACATATGTAGTTGTGCACGTCCTGCAACTTTTGGCTTAATGGACAGTGCATTTGTTTTTAAACCGCGAGCAAGTGTATTTAGATGGGTATTGACCAGAAACACCAATTTATTCAGAATCCGTGGAAACAACTGAAAGTTGTGTTAATTCCATGTTTTGTAATAGTTTTACATCTACATGAACTGGACAAAATATTCTTTAAATAAAAGACAAACAAAACTTAGTCACCACATAGCTACACTTTAGGGTTTTTATTATTATTATTCTGAATGTTTAACAAAGTATAAATCATCAGTTTCATGTATAATAAAATTAAATACCGTAAAATCCACTTACCTGTTAGTCCCAAAGAGATGAGAATGAATGGGAAAGTCCTCCCCCTGAGTCACATGTATACATTCAGACCCTTTAACTCCAAATTCAATAGACGTAACAAGCGAATTTCATCTCACTGCAGAAACACACCTGAATACAAAGGAAAGTTCACCCAAAAATCCCAACTTCTCTTCCACAACTTGTTTGAGTTTGAAGGAAAAGAACATGGTTTAGGAAAACAATGGCTTTTACAGCACATTATTGTACTTCATGTCACACAGCTATAACATGATGCAAGATTTTAGGTGACACTCCATTAACATTCCAAACATTTTCACACAATTAACCCACTGATACTTCAACTGTTTAATCTATGGACTACATACATATTGTTTGATTCTTATGCATCAGGGGTCATGATTTACAACAAAGTAAAGTTCGGACCAAACAACTAAAAACCAAATACAATAAATTGTTTTGTTTTGCACTTCAGATACTTCTGCGACTTTTTCCTTGTTTCTGAGCTTTAATGTTACAATTGTGAAACATTTGTACACCAAGTGTAAACTATTTCTATTAAACAGAAAGAAATCCATCCACAGCATGTACTTTCTACACTTTGGCAAAAACTTGCCAATAGTTTTCAGTTTTTACCAAAAAACCTGTACCAAATGGGAATACAATAATGATCATGATTCCTCACTGCCTTATTAAGAACCCTATAAAGTGCACATCTAAAGCTTGAAAAATCTGGAAAAACTGGATCCAATTACATTCCAATTTTTCCATGCATATAAACATGTTTTAAAACCCTGATGGGACAGAACACATTAAATTCCATTAACAATTTTACCTAATCACTTCATGGTTTGCCTTACTAACATACCTGATGCTTGCAGTAAAAAAATCTATAAACATTCACAGTCAAAAGTTCACCAAATAACAAAAACCTGAGTAAAATTAAATCCATACAGATATGAATCTTGAAATGCACCTCAAATGCCTCACTAACTTACAAAACCCTTTACAACTACAGTTCAAACACAATGTGAATGTTTGCAAAAACATTGATGTTCAGCCCCTTATTAAAGCTTTCGGCATAGATTCTGCATATTACAAATAACCTCTACAAACGTCAAGTCAAAAATGTAAACACCTCAACATGAAGCTACAATTGCTAAATAAATAAATCATATCTTGCTCTAGTGTTGCTGCTGTAACAGAATCAGACACTAAACACAATAAAAGAAATAAAAGTAAACTGTAATTACTTGTTTCATAAAGTCCTGTTTAAATGTAAATTTTCTAGCAAAAGTTACAAATTTAACATTTGGATTAAAGCTACTGGTTTCAAAAAGGCCACTGCCAAAAATTAGCCACATGGGAAAAGTACAAAAATATACAATTTTACAAAAAAAAAAAAATCAGACACTAATCATGTAGGTATTAGATAAGACGTCTATAAAATTTCATTTTTTCCCCCTTTAAATGGTTCAGATCAGGTTTAAGCATGTACTGATAATCTGTTATACAATTATTATATGTGCAAGTAGAGAGATTTGAGATTAATCAGCCTACTTGCTTGTGGCATCGAGGAGAGGCGTCTGCGTAGCCAAACAAAAAAAAAAAATCTAGCACTTAAATTGTAGTTTCCCATCTTAACTAGGATTAAAAACTAGAAATGATATCAGTACATGCCTAAAGAGAGATTTTCAAAATATTGCTTTTTAGTGCAACGAGTAAACATATACAACATGAAAACTGCATCAAGAAATACAGAATATAAACAAGTGGCAACCCCAGAAACACTTTATTACAACAGTATATTTAATAAATCAAGGCAGAGACATTCACAGACAATGATGAAGATAAACAGCGGGGAAAATGAGGGTAGGAGGGCGGTGAAAACAAAAGTTCCCTATAAAAACAACGTCTAACAATTTACACATCACAGGCGTCAAAACGGTTAAGTTCTTGGTGGAGGACCGAGCAGGCAAAAGTTACTTTAACGCCAAAAAAGTTACTTTTCTTCTTCCATTTATGAGGATCAAATAAAATGTAGAAAATAAAAAAATATGCCGCTGGGAATTAAGAGTGAGTAAGTATATATATATATATATATGCATTTTTAAACAGAGCAGTACTGGAGCGGTGCGTGGCCGAGTCCAGTCGTCTTGGTGAAGGAGGGATGTAGAGCGCTGATGGATGAGTGTGAAGTGCTCCGATCACTTCTTCCTCCTCCTCCTACTCGTTTTCTTCCATTCAGCTGAAAGGTGTCAGAAACGAAGGTGGCAGTTTGGTTTGGGGGTTCAAACCCACACAGACACACATACACAAACACACACAATAAGCATGCGAGATGCTCTCGTTTCAAACTTTAACACAAGTTCAAGGTCAGAAACAATCATTCACAAATTTACCTACAACACGTCCAAATTTAAACACTTCGCTGTGAGATTAAATCTGCATTACACATTACACAAATAAACCAAAAAGAATTTGGGTGAAATTAAGGCTGTAAAATATAAGGATTCTTAATATTTCTCTCATCAATTACAGTAGAACTGCTATGAGAAGACTTAAACTAGCAGCATTGGTCTTACTATTTAACAGATCCATGATATTTAACCTTATTTCTGTAATATTTAATGCAGCAAAATCACAATCATCATCATCATGTCAGATATCGAAGCACATTTTAGTTGGAAATGGCCATTTATAACTTAATTATGAAGATCAACTAAAGTCAATTACAATTCTTGTTTTATCATTTGATAATAGTTTATTTTTCTTTTAATTACATCCCATTTACCCACGCTAGAACACATACCATACCTCACAATTCATCAATCAACTACAAAAATATTAATTAAGTGTAAAAATATAACCACTTGTGTCAAAATGGCAAAATCAGAACATTTTTGTGGAGACTTAGACTTAATTTGTCTGATATGAAGCTACTTTTATATGTTCTGGATGTCAAAGCAGCAAAAATTTAGACATATACACATACATAAAATTTTCAAAAATGTCCTGATTATAACCTCACCTTTTATAAATAAATGTGTAATACTTTGGATGACGTGAGCATAACACAATTATAAAATCTTTGCGATGGTATGAATTGGATAGCAGAATAAGACATCAGGGCTGGACAAATAAACCTCGGGATTTCATTCATAAACTTGAATCATTCTGGCTGGTTCACTGATTAGAATAAAAATATAACTGAATTGTGAATACTCTTGACTTTCAGTCTTTTTACTCAATTCTGAGTAAATGTTTACATACAATGAGTGTAAAAGGTTTACGCCCCTTGTTAAAACTGCAGGTTTTTGTAATGTAAAAAAATTCAACCCAGAAAATGTAAAATTAAGTTAACTAGATTTTATGGCTTAACTGTACTGATCAGTAGGTTGGGGTTTCAAGACCCAGCACTCCCAAACTGCCACTGTTGGGCCCTTGAGCAATGCCCCTAACACCCTCTGCTCCAGGGGCACCATATCATGGCTGACCCTGCACTCTGACCCCAATGTACACGTGACCGGCTGCTTCATTTGTAATGGGTCAAGTGACTGCTCAGAATGAACCAAGCCCACTCAATCTCATGTTCAAAAGTAATTATCATACTTCTGTCATCAATGAAGTGATTCCAATTAACCCCAAATAAAGTCCAGATGTACGAGTTTGACGTCATCTTGGTTTCATCCGACTGCTTTAGCAATGGTCTTCAAAGAGCTTACAAGTGAAGTATCAACTAGTGAAGAAAATTGAGTATGGCCGTGACATTGCCGAGAACCGGAAGTCCCTCCAAAATTTATTAAAATGGACAAGACAAAAACTTATCAGGGAGGCTGCCAAGAGACCTACAGAAACACTAATGGAGCTGCAGGAAAATCTGGCAGGTACTGATTACGATCTCTTGTATTCTTCTTATATGTCTGGGCTATGAGGTAAGGTGGCTAGAAGAAAGCCTTTTCTCACAAAAAAAAAAAAAACTAAACAAAACCAAACGACCCAAATCATGTGGCAAGATGTGCTATGCTCCGACATGACCAAGTAAGAACTTGGCATAATTATGAAAAGAGATGTTTGATGTAAAAACAAGACAGAACCCAAAAACACCATATTCAAGGTGACGCGTGGCAGTGTCAGCATCACACAATTGTTCTGATTCTTCTCAGCTGGGACTGGGAACCATGGATCGCTCGAAATACCAATCTAATTCCGCACAGAAACCGCAGTCCTGTTACACAGCTGACAATGAAGAAATGTCACCTTCCAGCACGAGAACAAATCCCAAGTCAACAAAATGCTTCAAAAGGGCTCAGTCAGAGCCCAGATCTAAATCTTATCCAACACCTGTGGAATAACTTGAAATCAGCTGTGCACAGGAGATTCCCTCACAATCTGGAACCTTTTTGTAAGGAAGAGTAGAATAATAAGTTGGAAGACTCTTACTCAAAACAAAGAGTGCTGAATGACAAGCAAAAGCTGCTTTGAACGATTAGATAAAGGGTGCGCAAGAAGGTTATCGCACGCGTTTTCTTTTTCCACCTTACAATATTTATTTTTCACTTGAAATATCCAGCATGACTTCTCTTGGTTTCTATTTTTACATAAAAAAAATCTGCAATTTTAACAAGGGTGTGCAGACTTTATATCCAATGTACATACAGATCGTTTGTCCAACCCTGTAACAGGAAAAGAAATGCTAAAAACACAACCCTAAAAAAAAAAACCTAAGGTAATAAAATAATCATAATAATAAAGGTCAGCTCTTTCCACCAGAGAAATCTATAGATAAAATATCTAAAAGCATAAATGTTCTATTTTTATGGTTGAATTTAATACAACTAAACCTACATGTGCTGCAAAACACGAGAACAAAAACAGAACACACAAACTCAAGGCATGGGCCGATACAAGATCTGCATATAACTGAAATGTGCATTTGATCAATATCCTTAGCTTAAGTTGTCTTTTATATTATCTATAAATACAATTTGATGGACACTGAATGCTGGTAATATACTGAGAAACTGATTATCGGCACATGCTTTGTTGAGTGTACACAAAAGGGCACAAACCTGTTAGCAACTTCTAAAGCGAAGCAATTCAGAATATAAAAAACAATTATGTTTATAAATGTTTTGTGCTCCATGCTCTTCAAAGCCAGGTATTTGGGATTTCACTTAAATTCTCTGGTTGCAGTTGAATCAAATGGACCATCAAGCTTGCAAGTGTGTTCCCTTACCAAGCTAGATATCAGACTTATTAAGAAACCTAACTGCAACTTGTTGTACAATGATAAAACGTACAGCAGAACTTTTAGCACCAAAATTCATTACCATTCCTTGACAACTCGTCAAATAATATTGGCTTTGAATGACCAGCATGAAGGCACAAATTTGCTCAGAACCTCAGAATAAAAATCAACTTTTTTCAACTTCCTGTATATTGACAATCTGAATTGTGACATACGTAAAAAAATGGTTTGTACTAAATGTACGTGACAGGCTTTAAAGGCACCTGATCAATTCTACGGTGCTATATACTTCTATTAATTATATTGCAGGAGAAAATACAAGCTTTAATTGACTTACAGAATAAGTTAAACCTTCAGGGCAGGTTTATCAAGCTTTATAAAACTACTGGGCAAATACATGAAGTAATTTATGAAGTTATGTCTGTAGCTATGGAAAGCTACAATTGAAATTTGAAAAGTTCAACTTTATTTAAAGTCAATAATAAATAAAATTTATTAACAGTTACTTATTAGTCTTTTTACCATCAATCATAAGCCTTCTACTAAATAGATATGATTATATGTTGGTATTACAGGGATTTCAACATGTCAATGATACATTAATATAAATAAATTATTTGGCTGATTACATAAACATCACTTGATGCAGCTGCCCTCTTTCCCTAGAACCTAAAATTACTTCTTTCATACTGATTTATTAACCCTTTTCTTAGCAAAATAATACATTTTTGATCATAAAGTTGAATTAGCTCCAACTTGAGTTACATTCATCAAGCTATGAATTACAACAAATTGGAAAAAACATTTTCTGACGTCTCACGTTTCAGTAATAATGAGATCAGAAGCAAAAGCAAAGTTCGAACAATGTCCTCACACTTCCTATTTCAGACTAAAGAGAATAAAATATCATTCTACATAATCATAGTAATGATGGCCATGTTGAATGAAAGTGTACACAATCAAAGGTTCAAAAGTTACTCATCAAATTCTAGAACAATTCTAACTTCACATTTGAGTGGTTTTTTTAGTCGGGTAAACCAAGCCTACTTTAGAGTAAAACTACAAAACTTCAATAGATAAATATAAATATGGAGAAGAATTGCTATAGTTAACATTTATAAACACTTACAGTATCTGACAATGTAGTTGTAGTGACCGTGACTACTTGCTCTGTGAAAATTAAAAGCAACTCGATTGTTTGTGGACATTTTCAATTCAACTTCAAGTTCACGGAAATTATATGGAACCTACATGTTTGATCTTTTTCAGATTTTCTCAACACTTTCTGAATCACACATCAAAGCAAAAAGCCCTGCAGCAAAACACGAGATCATCCAAATACACAAGACTAATGATCCCACATGCTCAACTTTAGATTTCACTACAATATCTCAGAAAACTGGAGTTTGCTTGTGAGCTCAAAAATCCCTTACCAAGATGTTCACATTAGCAAGTGAAAAAGCAACAAGTGACTGTCACCGAATTTAGTTTGGCAATAGTAAATAAGCACATACTGTAGCAAAATAAATTTCTTTAGGTTCTCCAAAGTCCCACAGTTCTCAAAGTTTGCACTACATATACAAACACAGGAGACCAGTGAACATCACCGTTGCTAAATAAATCCAACAAAGTCTGCCATCTTTACTGGGACATTTTAATATTAGCCAGCTATTTTATTTAAGATTAGTTACTTATGAAAAAAATCTATAAAAATATTAATTTAGTCGCTTCCTAATGTGAACAAAAGGCCAAAAAGCAGAATCTAAAAATTTAAAAACAGTTGAGGACCACAAAGATTACGTCAAATAGCCAAAACACCACTTAACCAATGATACAGGGTTTTCATGTGTTCTGAACAACATTTATGACCACACATTATTTCCAAACAGCCTAAAAGACTACTTTACTAACTAACAAAATTGAATTTAATTACCATTACACTAAACACGGTCTCAGCTTTCATCTGATAAGGACATTTGACATTTTTCTCACTATCATGGCATCAAAACAACCTGCATACGTACAGAACTTTGGGATTCATTTTATTTCTTTTTTTCATACTGTGCAAATCTTTTGCAAGACAGAAAAATTTTAAACAGTTGACAGAATAAAGCCAATCTGATTTAAGTAATTGAACAATTCGACATGTGATCATTACACCAGCCATATTCTTAATAAGTTCATGATAGCAAAGGAAAATTAAGCATTTTAACATTTAATACTACAAATTCATGTATAATTCATGTATACAAACAGTAACTTTATCCATCACTGACTATTGTGGTATTAAATCTCTGTACTTAGTACCTTAAACACTTTACGTTTTGGTACTGCAACTCAATTAAAATCAACCTGATTGGGTAAAACAGAATATACTGATCAATACATACAGGTTTTCCGACAGATTAGAGCCAATTTATTCCATTATTAATATTAAACCAGTCGAGCCTCAGTTCTTAAGTACAAGAATTTTAATCATTTTCTCATTACAACATTAAAGCTAACAGGCTACAAACGTGAAGTTTAAATTAATGATTAAAACCTTAAAAACAGTCAACCTCAGTATATTTGTTTTTCCAAAAATTACAGCCACCAAAATGAAAATTTTGGATCAATCCATCCGGATATCTGACGGTTTATAACTAAATGATCAATTTCAACAGGTGAAACTAAAGTAGGTACTTCAATATAGCCTAATTTATTACAATTACAGAAATATCTATAATCAAGATGGATACATTACTTTTTTGTGCCAATTTGCTGAAGAAAATACAAACAACAATGAATGGATTTGGTACATGAGCAAAAACTTCTAACTCGGCTGTAAGGCAGCGTTTAGGTTTCAGAGAACCTCTTCCTGTGGAAGGTTTTTCCACAAGGTATTCATGATATAAAAAATCATCACTGACAATTAGAATGCTTGAATGTTGAAAAAAATAAAAATAACGCTAATTAAATTGAATCTTGGATTCAAAAAATGCCTGCTTCAAAATATAATTACTGGTCTTCACAGGTTACACCAACAACAATGGAAATGTATTTTTGCACTTAATCACTCATTTCTACAGCCAACAAAACCAGTTATTATTGAATTAAATACCACCCTGTACTTTAGTACAATCTCCATACATACATGGATTATTAAAAAAATACATAATGAACATTCCGGACTGCAGAATCCCAAAATTCAACATATCCTCATGTACTATTTACTCACTCTCTACATACACTTCATACCCTATTTGTATACAACATTTCAACAATCATTGACTTCTTACAGTCTGCACCTGAATGTAAATATTTTATCATCATTTAATTACGGTAATTTCTACAAACACATAGGTATGAAAATAACACTGCTTTCAAAGTGTGTGTGTGTGTGTCCTGCATAAATATAAATACCTTTTAAGAGGTCATCAGTACAAATCAAATCATGAACCAATCAATTTTCAGCATGGAATGAGCAGGAATTAATTCGAAATTAAAACAAAAAGAAAGTCTTCAGAATGGTGAAAAATAAAAGTGTGTGTGTGTGGTCTTACCTTACAGGTACCTACCTGGTATGTCCTCCAGTCTCGTAGCAGAGCTGGGTTTGAAAAGTTTAATTAAGAAATAAAATAATAAAACGATAAACACACATTAAAAAATAAAACACGCACCTCTTTGTCTTAACGATGGCGGTACTCCCTCTCTCGGTCGCGGTCTCTCTCTCGGTCGCGGTCCCTCTCGCGATGGCGGTCTCGCTCACGGCTCCGCTCTCGGTAGTAATCTTCGTGCCGATCGCGGCTGCGTGATTTGTGACGGCGACTTTTCTCACGAGAGCGACTGTGGTCCCGGTCCCGCGATCGCTCTCGTCTGCTGAGAGAGACGGAAGAGTCAGGGAGAGGACAGGACGAGTGGAGTGCAGAAATACGATGTGCAGTGATGAGCTCTGAGCGCAGGTGAGCAGTGTACCTGGAGGCCGAGCCGTAGGATTTGGACTCTATGCCGTGCAGGCAGTCCTGCAGAGAGCTGATTAACACTTTACAGCGATCATCAGCTGAAACTTTCGACTGCTTTATTAATGAAATTGCAGTCACCAGTGTCTCAATAGCACTTCCGTAATCTCCTGAAACACACACACACAATCAGATTACTGAGTGTTCCTCTAACCACCTGTCTGTCTCTATCCTTGTCTATCTGTCGCTCTGACCACCAGTCTGTCTCTATCCTTGTCTATCTGTCGCTCTGACCACCAGTCTGTCTCTCACTGTCTATCTGCCTGTCCACCTAACCACCTGTCTGTCTGCCCCTCTAACCACCCGTGTGTCCCTCTAACCACCTGTCTGTCCACCTAATCTGTCTGCCCGTCCCGCCAACTAAACTGTCTGTCCGTCTCACCACCGATCTGTCCGTCCCTCTAACCCCCCTCTCCCTGCTAGTCTACCCAGATCCATCTCTAAGGATTCAGAGTAAACTCTCTCTACCATCATGACCTACTCAGACATACATATGCAGAATAACTCAGAGGTGTGTGTGTGTACGTTTACCTGCACTTGCGTCCGACACGGCTCTGGATATAGCACTGCTGGAAATAGCTCTGTTCCTGTTCATTATCTCCTCAAATTCGGCCTCACTGAGAGGGGCCCGAGCTGCATCCATCTCCCTGATGATGATGATGTGTGTGAGAGAAAGAAATAAAAAAGAGAACAATTACAACACACTAATCAACTCCTGATACCCAAAGGACGAGGTCACAAATTGTAAACATTTAGCTAATTATCTGACAAGTGAGTTTGTTACCTGCCCGGGCCGTAATCCCGGTCATAAGGAGGGGGCCGTCCATACGGGTCATTGGGGGGCGGGGCTCTATCCGGCGCTGCCATGTTGTTGTTTCCGGGCGGCGGGAAGAAGGCAGGGTTGACGTGGGGGGCAGGTGGTGGGCCTCCAGGAGGGGGACCACGTAAGTGAGGGGGTGGAGCTAAAGCCAAGGGAGGGCCAATAGGACCGGGGGGACGAGGTGGGAACGGGCCGGGAGGAGGTGGACCTTGCTGAGGTGGGGGTGGGCCAGGAGGCGGACCATAACCCGGAGGAGGTGGGCCAGGGGGTAACGGGCCGAGCGGAGGTTGGCCAAACTGACCAGGAAACAGGACAGGAGGAGGTGGGCGGTCCCCTCTATTAGGGGGGCCTGAAAGGGGTGGGGCTAAACCTTGCCCAGGAGGTGGAGGGCCTGGAGGACCTGGAGGACCAGGGGGGCCTGGAGGAGGGCGGGGAGGACCCTGCATACCACCTAAAGAAGACAAAAGAATACAATTTGTTAACATCACCGTTTTAATATGAAGAGAATGAAACAAAACATTAACACAGAAAGTATAGTAAAGTGTCATACCAGGGAAGTGTGGAGGGGGCGCCCCAGGTCCAACGGGTCCAGGAAAGCGATCTCCTCCTGGCCCTGCAGGACCTGGAAAACGCCCTCGACCCCTACCTAGGGGAAAACCGCCGCGGGGACCCACACCTGGAGGTCCAGCCTTCCCTTCCCCGGACATTTGCCCCGACTGGGCACCTAAAAAAAACCCCATTACATTAAACACCATGCCAGGAGGAACACATACAACACACACGCACCAATCATCAGTTACCCACTACAGCTATAACACCACAGAAATATTTTAACACTGTCAGTTCTGTGGTGCTATAACTGAGAGAGAAGTCTGCTCTGTGAGTTAAGGGCCTTTCACACGGAGCTCGATTAAGCGACGCAAACGTTTGACACGAATAGAAACAGTAGATTCCTATGGAACATCTGTCCTCATCCTGCTTGACCTCTCTGCTGCTTTCGACACTGTGAACCATCAGATCCTCCTGTCAACTCTCTCCAGCCTGGGCATCTCTGGAACGGTTCTGCACTGGGTGAAATCCTATCTCTCTGACAGATCTTTCAAGGTATCATGGATGGGAGGTATTTCTGAAATCCAGCAACTCGCCACTGGCGTTCCACAGGGGTCAGTTCTGGGTCCACTTCTCTTTTCTATCTACGCGACATCTCTAAGGCAGGTGATTGAGTCTCATGGCTTCTCAAATCATTGTTATGATGACACCCAGCTCTATTTGTCCTTCCAGCCTGATGATCCATCCGTCTCTGCACGCATCTCTGCTTGTCTGTCTGACATCTCAGCCTGGATGAGGGAACACCACCTTAAGCTCAACCTGGCAAAATCTGAGCTTCTCGTCATCCCAGCCCGTCCCGCAATCAACCACAACCTCACTGTACAGCTCGACACAACCACACTCAAACCCACCAGGACGGCCAGGAACCTTGAGGTGACTCTTGATGACAGCTTGACCTTTACAGACGACATCTTGGCAACTGCTCGGTCCAGTTCAACATCAAGAAAATCCGACCCTACCTCACTGAACAGGCCACACAGATACTAGTCCAGGCTCTTGTTGTCTCAAAACTGGACTACTGCAACTCTCTACTTTCGGGCCTCCCAGTCAGCTCCATCAGACCTCTGCAGATGATTCAGAATGCTGCAGCACGCCTGGTCTTCAACCAGCCGAAGAGAACCCATGTCACACCCCTCTTCATCTCCCTCCACTGGCTTCCTGTAGCTGCCCGCATCAAATTCAAGGCCTTGAAGCTCACATACAAGACCCTGTCTGGAACAGCACCCTCTTACCTCAACTCTCTGCTGAAGGCTTACGTTCCCACACGTAATCTGCGATCGATTAGCGACAGACGTTTAG
>JAFFST010053398.1:2313-25531 GCA_022414735.1 Noturus placidus
ACGGCGTCAGTCGGAGGGGGGGGCCGGGGTCACACGCGAAAGGTCCTGGCCGCCCCCGGCCCTGGCAGCTCGTAGATGCACCCTCACCAACATACAGGCTACGGGAACAGCGAGCCGGAGGAGAGAGGAGCTCCTCTGAGCACCGGAAGTGGCAGGCTTTGGCCTGTGACTGTGGGGTAGTGTGGTGACCCCCCCCCCCCTTGTTTGCAGTGACTCACACCCGATTCTGGAGAAGAGGAAGAAGAGAGATTTTAGTGATTTTTTTTTTTTAAGTGATCCATAAAGATGTTTTTGATGTACTTTTAAATAGACTACAAAGGTTTTTGATGTACTTTTTAATAGACACAGGTTTTTTAGTTAAATTATAGTACCTTGAAAATGTTTGTTTTTTTTTTTTAAATGTTTTAGGTTTTAGTTTATGTATGTATCGATAAGTTTTGATTTTAAATTTGTTTTGGTTTTATCATCTTCTGTTTTGTCCTTTTAGTGTTTTTCTTACATTTACTTTTTTTATGCAAACTTTTATTTCTGGCAGTTTTTTACAACTTCTCTTATGGACTTTTAGTTACAGCCTGGGTAACCAAGGACTTTAGGATTTTACTTATTTTATCTACATATATATCCTTCTAGGCTAGTGTAAATTTTAAGAATAGTTGTTTTTAAAACTGTTGAAATGTGAGAATATTGGACAAAAAAGAAAGAAGTGACAAATTTTTTTCGAAAGAAAAAAAATTTGGTTTGTTTCGTGCCTTAGTGTTTACGTGTATTAGCCCTAGTGTTTGTTTCTTGCCCTCGAGTTTTGGTATCCTAGTTATAGTGTCGTTGTTTTGTTCTATATTTCAATAAATGTTAATACTCAAGTCTGCGCCTGCTTCCACCTCAACCCCACAATCGTTTTATATATACTGTATATATATGTGTGTTTTGCATTTTAATGTAGGTAGATCTCCTTGACTGGTCATGTTAAAAGTAGCTCGCAAGTCAAAAAAGTGTGTGCACCCATGTCCTAAAGGTTTGTGTGTTTTGGATGCCTAGTGATACGGATTTCTTTTTAAACAGATCTTTTAATCTTTTTTACATCCTAAAGATTGGACCCTACACTCTTCCATCTCTATCACCGATTAGTCGAGACCAACCTTCGTTCCCTTTAGGGGTCATCACTCTTCACGTATTTCATCGATGTGACCCACAAAGCATTTCGTCAGAAGTAGTGGGGTAGTTTTCCATTGCTTTCACACTCTTCCATAAGTGGGTCTAAAAAGACCCTGTATTAGAATCAATGTGTTTAAAATATATATATATATATATATTTTATATGTATTTAATTTTGGCCAACACCAATTTTTTTTTCATTTTTCATTTGGGGCGGCTGTGGCTCAGGTGGTAGAGTGGGTTGTCACTAATCGTGCTGCTTTTGACACTATCAGTCACAACCTCTTACTCAACTGACTTGAAAATGTCTTTGGTGTTTGAGACTGTTATAACCTGGTTTAGATCTTATCTCTCTGATTGCTGCAAGTTTGTTTTTATGAGTGGTTTCAAGTCTGATATTGGCTCTGTTCCTACTGGTGTCCCTCAGGGATCAATTCTATGCCCCTTACATTTTACCATTTATATTACTAGCGGTTTAAAGCGGCTGATAGTGGGGAAAAATAGCCTTTACATCGGTATAGCCATACATCGGTACATCTCTAATATACAGGTATATATATCTATACATACACACACATATACTGTATATATTTTAATTAGTTAAAGTTAAATTAGATATATATTTAATTCGAATGACTAGTCAAAAAAAATTATGACTTGTTAGTAGTACAATTAAAAGTTAAATCGACTTGACACAACGTATCGGCTAATTTTGTAACGGATGTGAGTGAGTCTCTGTTAAGACTACGTATTGCCCTCCTCTTCGGGGCCTTTCACATTCCTCACATAGAGCTAAACGGGAAGGGAGGGAAAGAAGGAGGGGAGAAAACGAGAGCAGCGTCAACTGAATCTGTTCCTATATCATCCAAACACTGTGTATTGTATTGCTCCACTTACACTCAGAGCATGCGGGATCGCAGCGTATGGTAGGTACATCCAGCATATGGTGGTCTGGGCTCTCGTATTGCACTGACAAAAGAATGGTCGGCGTATTGGGACGCGGCCTAAATGTATAAAGGTCTACCTCCACACATGACTGATCCGCTTGAAAGACTTGGTAACTTTTCTTTTAAGTCCTGATTGGTTAAAGTCCTTCATTCGCTTGCTTGTGTCAGAGGCAGACTTTTTTTTAAAAGTATCTTGTGAGTATGAGGCCTGTATGTCTAATCGTTCTGCCACGTTTCGATCTGCGTCTGGAGTCTCGCTCTGAACTGTCATCAGTCTCGTGTCATCATTCAGACGGTCAAGACCTCATCACTTCGAGCTTTACGTCATTTGAGACGACCATATTTGGTATTGTAGCTTCAAAATACGGGCTTTTTAGAGAGTTGCGGAGTGCATGGAATGGCATCGGCGGTGTTTGAGGGAACCTCCCTGGTCAACATGTTTGTGAAAGACTGCTGGGTGAACGGCATCCGCAAGCTGATCATAAACCCCCGGGGAGAGGAGGAGGAGTTCTTCGACATACGGACCGAGTGGTCGGATAGAAACGTCTTGTACCTCCACCGAAGTTATGCGGATTTTGGACGACTTTTCAAAAGACTTTTGGAATGTTTCCCGGAAGACAGACGAGATTTGTCAAAGTCACCTTTAATAGAAGGTCGGTATAAACTTTATGTGCAGTTACTATATAACGACCGTGGTCAAGTTAGCCATCCAGAAACCCCCCCCCCCCCGTGTATTACAATATAAATGACACACTGAATCGATTTCATATTAAAATAGAACATAATATATAGTATAGGCTATATACATATTGAAATTTAGTTGTTTTGTCTGCCTCAAAACGGGACATCTCTCACAGAGCAATTTGATTATTTTTCCTTGTATCCCCTCAAATCATCACAGTGAACGGATTCCGCATTAATAGAGAGCACATTACTACAACATCGTATATTTTATGTAGTTATAGTAAATTAAATAACTGTGATGTTCAGTGTATATTATATTTGCATGGAAAATCTTTGTTTTTGTTCAACAAACATGCAATACTAATGTAATATCCTTTAAAATTCTTATGTAATTATGTTACATTAATTAATGTTACAGTACCCTAATTAATGAGTAAGGAAGCCCTAAGCGGCCATGAATTATTTAAACAAAAAGTTGTTTTAACCCTAGAAAATCTTGTGTTTGTGAATGAGACTGGTGTTACATGCACCGTGGCATCTTTGCCTCATAAACGTAATAATTCCCCCATGTACAGATGGACTTAATCTCCACATTTAGAGAGAGAGGGATGTCCTCTTCTCAAGTGTCAGACACTTATGTGGAAGTCGTCAATCCTGCAAGGATTATGTCTTTTTGTAGACCACCACAGAAGTTCGCATCACCCTGGTTCCCTCGACAAAAAGCCAATAAGATTTTTCCAATAGCCTTCAAGAGTATTGCAGAAAATAAACCCGATGACCAACAAAAATGTATGATTCTTACATATTTCGTTCACTAAGATAAGATTAAAGTGATTTTGAAGCCAATACACGCACCATAAGTAAAAGATAATCTTAGGTTCTAAACGAACTACACCACGGTCGCGTGACTTCAACGTCACAAATGCCACAGGAAGTGGATACAGGAAATCAGTGTTTCCCTAGAACATCCTGTCAGGAAGCTCTGAAAACTCAAAACAGTTGGACTGTCTAATGTGTTTTTCTATCTTTATATACAGTGGGGGAAATAAGTATTGAATGCGGCAACATTTTTTTTCAATAAATATATTTCCAATGAGGTTATTCACATGAAATTCTCACCAGACATCAGTATTAATTCAAGAAATTCGGAAATATAAAGAATTCACAACATTAAAGGCCATAAATAAAGTTAAGTATAATAAACTGGAATGACACAGGAAAAAGTATTGAACACACTAAGAAAAAGCAGTTCTCCAAGGCAAGGTAGGCAAGTAACCAGCTGAAATCCATAAGTAGTTATAAAGTAATTATACCTCCTATCTGTGCAAATTAATATCAGATGGATTAGTAAATTGATGGTATATAAAGAGCCTTTTCGTTACCAAGATGTCACACATGGAACATCTCATGACAGGTAAAAGCGAAGAGCTCTCCCAAGACCTTCACAACCTTATTGTTGTAAAACATATTGATGGAATCGGATACAGACGTATTTCAAAACTTCTGAATCTTCCAAAAAGCACCATTGGGGTCATTATACACAAGTGGAAGCAACATCACTCCATCATCAACCGGCCATGCACAGGAGCTCCTCACAAGATTTCTGAGCAGTGAGTCAGAAGAATAGTTAAAAGAGTAGGCCAAGAGTCAAGGACCACTCGGAAAGAGCTCAAGAAAAACTTGGAGGCAGCAGGTGCCATCATCAGCGCCTGCTCGGAGGCAGTGTCTTAATGGTAGCTAGCTAGGAGGCTCGAGCTTTTCATGAATAAAAAAGCAAAGGCTCTTCCCTTCAACGCGGACTCTCATCGTATAGTTTTGCACGCGACGGCCTGTGGAGCTTTAAGTGGTTTAATTCACTCAAAAGGCAAGTAAAACTCTCATGGTTAAAATTAGACACGTACCTCATTTGAAGCGATGGAAAAGTCCTCGGGACTGAGTACCACATCGTGGTGTAGACGCAAACTGCTTTTCTTCATACAGGAAGCGTCTTGAAGCTGTCATTACAAACAAAGGCTTCTCCACTAAGAATTAAATAAATTTCATTTAGTGTGTTCAATATTTATTTCCTGTGTCATTCCACTTTATTACACATAACTTCATTTATGGACTTTAATGTTGTTAATTCTTTGTATTTCCATATTTATGGATTTCTTGAGTTAATACTGATGTCTGGTGAGAATTTCATGTAGAAATGAGAGCCTCATTGGAAGTATATTTACTGAAAAAAATGTTGACTCATTTAATACTTATTTTCCCCGCTGTAGGTGTCATCCTCTGTAAAACGTTTAATCATAACCTAGACACAAACACAGAATTATGTGATTGGCCCTTTTTTGTCAGCTGGAGCTCAGGTCAAATGTCAAGTGTAACTGCCTGTCAGAATCTGCAGTGATCTACCACCCAAACCCAAAAGCTATGTCTGCCAAAACCTATGTCTGACAAGGGATAATCTATATTGAATGCAATATATTGCATTTTAAAGAAATAGTTATTTTTATGAAAGTATAGTAAAGTTTAACTAGATTATGGAATTTTATCCTTATCATACCGCATCTCTGTGACCTCTGCTCAGGACATTAAACCTCCTTCAACAGTACATCTGCATTCCATTCTGCTGGTGGATTAGAAATTCAGATCAGACATTTTCAATCAGTATAAACAAATTAATTATTTTATTAACGGCAGTAACGGCAAGGACACTGTTGGGAAATGGAAGGGGTGTGAGCCCCATGCTGGGCAAAGCTATTTTGATAGTAAAACACTGTATACATCTGTCACATTACAATTATAATATTTATTTAACTAGTAGAGCCGGTAAAATAAAAAAAAGAAGAAATACTTATGGAAAATTGCAATTTCTTAAAGCCCTGAGTGTCTACTCTCATATGAGTCATTAACCACTACTGTGGAGTGTGACATTACAATAAATTCAATGATTAACACGGGCATCCCCAAAGCAGGTATAAATTCTATTTTTTGGCCTATGGTAAAAAGAGTTAAGCAGCCTTGAAAAAAATAAAAGGGCTATCTCTTCTTATAAGGGCTTTTCATCACTATTCCTCCCATTTGCACTCCTTATTTTGTATTACTGACTGCTCTTACACACCATATTCAGCTCATATAGGGCTTGGTAACTAGTCATTGAGGTGAATCGTGTGTCAAGAGTCTCCTTGCACTTGTGCATTTCAACAATGGGACTCAGTCAGTAAAAAAACCCAATCACTCTGTCTGTCAGTCAGTGAGTGACAGAGCTCACACAACTTAAGTGACTCAATCCCTGACATTATTTACTATGATTGGATTATTTGTAACACTAGAACTATTCTTTCTAGATTGTTCTTCTTCCAAAAAAACATTAGTGCATAGTAAGTGCATTGTTAACTTCCTGTGCCATTTTTTGTTAACAGTATTTTTTTTATTAAAATCAGTGCTGGTGTGTACTACACATCTTAAATTTGTGAAATAAAAAAAGTTTTTGCATTTGAATGTTTTTGGATTTGAATGTGCATTTTTTTTTTTTGCTTAAATTCAAAAATATTTGGTGTTTGGCTTTTAATTTAACAGCCCTAGAGTCAGAGGCTGATCTACACAGCTGGGCGGCTGTGGCTCAGTCGGTAGAGCGGGTTGTCCACTAATCCACTAATCGTGGGGTTGGGGGTTCGAATCCCGGCTCGGGTGACCCCATGCCGAAGTGTCCTTGGGCAAGACACTGAACCCTAAGTTGCCCCCGATGGCAAGCTAGCACCTTGCATGGCAGCTCAGCTACCATCGGTGTGTGAGTGTGCACTTGTAAGTCGCTTTGGATAAAAGCGTCTGCTAAATGAATAAATGTAAATGTACAAGGCAGGCAAGGCAGACAATTGGCAGGGGCTCCCTAAGATCTGATCAGAAATGTTCATCTTAAAATTATGCGCATCTCAGTAACCCACCCTAAGGGGGCTTATTTGCAGGGCACTATCTCATTTGAGAACTTGTTTATATTCCTGCACCACCCCTTCACACTCGAAGTAAAAGGTAACAACTAGGGCTAATTGATTATTCTCATAATCGATTAGTTGGTCTAGTATTTTTTTTATATTTGTTTTTGATTAATCGATTAATCAGATGGGGCAAACTTTCAGATTTGTAAAAAATGAATGTGTTCCATTTGAGATGATATTACCTTTATAAAAAACATACACTAGACCTGTAGTTCTTAACCTTTTATGAGCTCTGGACCCCTAGCATATTTCGAAAAATCTGCAAGGAACCCCTCACTACACAACAATTTCTATATATGTTGCTTTTTTTTAAATTAATATTTAACATGAATAATATTAACATGAAATTTGAATCAAAACATTTAAAGATTTTTTTTTTTACATTTTATACTTGGTGTGACATTTAATTTGACTCTTTGACTCTTTTTTTTTTGACTCTCTGAATTATCTTTTGTTTATTTTATCCATGAATGCAACACTTAACTTGTCTACAACTCATAGGTTTTTGCAAATTATCATTTCATTTGTAAATAAATTTTAAATAAATCCATCAATAAATGACCGTCAGCTCAGCTAATGTGATATTTGCGAATAACCAAACTGATTAATTTGAAAACATCCCAACATCCCAATTGAATGTTTTAGACATTTAACAACAAACTATATATATATATATATATATATATTACTTAAAACATTTTAAAAACTTTCCTACAGACCCCCTGCAATTACACCACTGACCACTAGGGGTTGAGAGACGCTGCACTAGACGTACTGCAGAGGGCATAATGTAAGTATATAGTATGTCATTTGGGACACAACTTAAGTATTTACTCTCCGAAGCATGTTTTCAGAACAGAACTAACTTAATGAGTAAATGTAATGCACGCAGACCAACTAATCCATAATGAGATTCGTTGACAACGATTTTCATAATCGATAATTATCAGTAATATCGATTAGTTGTTGCAGCAATATCTCTGGGTAACATGAATACATAATAACAACATAAATCTATTAGAATAATATAGGTATGCCTTGCCTAGAGCAGATGAGAGGAAAGAAGCAGCGCTATTGATTGATTCACGATGTGGATTTGTCTACCTGCCTCTCAAATACGATTAAACTGCATTTGCATCCCTCATATGAGAAAACATATATTTGAAGTATATTCCCATTTATATTTAAAAAGAAATGTACACCTGGGTGATTAGGACCAGGAAATTGTTCAACCATGACTTCCTGGCGCATAAATATGAGGTAACACACAGGCCAAATTCACGAACTCATTCATAACAATGGGTAAGATCAAGGAATATACAGTATCTATAAAAATGTTAGGATGTGTACTCACTTTTGTGAAATATTTGATTATATCTTTTCCTGTGACAACACTGAAGAAATGACACTTTGCTACAATGTAATGTAGTGAGTGTACAGTGTGTGTAACAGTGTAAATCTGCTGTCCCCTCAAAATAACTCAACACACAGACATTAATGTCTAAACCGCTGGCAACAAAAGTGAGTACACCCCTAAGTGAAAATGTCCAAATTGGGCCCAATTAGTCATTTTCCCTCCCCGGTGTCATGTGACTTGTTAGTGTTACAAGGTCTCAGGTGTGAATGGGGAGCAGGTGTGTTAAATTTGCTGTCATAGCTCTCACACTCCCTCATACTGGTCACTGGAAGTTCAACATGGCACCTCATGGCAAAGAATTCTCTGAGGAAAAAGAATTGTTGCTCTACATAAAGATGGCCTAGGCTATAAGAAGATTGCCAAGACCCTGACACTGAGTTGCAACATGGTGGCCAAGACCATACAGTGGTTTAACAGGACAGGTTCCACTCAGAACAGGCCTTGCAATAATCGACCCAAGAAGTTGAGTGCACATGCTCAGCATTATATCCAGATGTTGTCTTTGGGAAATAGACGCATGAGTGCTGCCAGCATTGCTGCAGAGGTTGAAGGGGTGGGGAGCTACAGTTCATTGAGAGAACCATGAATACCAACATGTACTGTGACATACAGAAGCAGAGCATGATCCCCTCTCTTCGGAGACTCGGCAGCAGGGAAGTATTCCAGCATGATAACGTCTTTTGCCTTGCTAAAGAAGTTGAGGGTGAAGGTGATGGACTGGCCAAGCAAGTCTCCATACCTAAACCCTTTTGAGCATCTGTGGGGCATCCTCAAATGGAAGGTGGATGAGCACAAGGTCGCTAACATCCACCAACTCCGTGGTGTCGTCATGGAGGAGTGGAAGAGGACTCCAGTGGCAACCTGTGAAGCTCTGGTGAACTCCATGCCCAAGAGGGTTAGGCAGTGCTGGAAAATAATGGTGGCCAGTCAAAATATTGACACTTTGGGCCCAGTTTGGACATTTTCACTTAGGGGGGTACTCACTTTTGTTGCCAGCGGTTTAGATATTAATGTCTGTGTGTTGAGTTATTTTGAAGGGACAGCAAATTTACACTGTTACACAAGCTATACACTCACTACTTTACATTGTAGCAAAGTGTCATTTCTTCAGTGTTGTCACATGAAAATATAGAATCAAATATTTATAAAAATATGAGGGGTGTACTCACTTTTGTGAGATACTGTAGCTGTGATGTGCAACAAGAAGTTGTTGAGCTTCACACAATGGGAAATGTCTATAAGAAAATATCACAAGCATTGAAAATGCTAATTTCCAACATCAACAAGCCTCTACTCTCATCCAAAAACAAACTTGAGCGTCTTCAGTTTGCCAGACACTACTGGAACTTCAAATGGGATCAGGTTCTATGGTCAGATGAAAACAAAATAGAGCTTTTTGGTAATGAACACCAGAGATAGTTTTGGCACACAGAGAGGTAGCCATATGGAAAAGTCCCTCATCAGGCACTATAGGAGAAGACTTGAAGCTGTTATCTGGGCAACGGCAGGTATCACAAAGTATTGAATAAAAGGGTGCCAATAATTGTTTCACACCTATATTTAACAAAGATATATTTTTTGATAAACAGGTGTTTTGTTTACAGTTATTTTATATCCATGAGAGGAGAGTATTTTTGTGATATTTTTAAACAAAAGGTTAAACAATAAAGACAATTTTTCCACAGCCTTCTTTGCTCATATTTATCAAGGGCGCCAATAATAGTGGAGGACACTGTACCTACATGTTATTATTTTGCATTTATATTGTATTTAATTTTTTTTTTCGATGTATCTGACATCTGATAACCATTATATTTATGATAACCATTATACTTATGTAGAATTACACGTGCACACAAGTTTCAGTTTTCCTGGAATTTCTTAGGGAGCCTTGGCATTGCAACCAATACCACAAGCAAAATATTAATTTAAACACTGTTTCCTGCCAATGTAACACAAATGACTAAATTCTTTGCAAAGTAATGTTCTTTATTTATTATCTTTATTTGAATCAGGTTATGTGTCTTCTCAGTAATGAAACGAGGAAAATACCTGGCCAATGTCCTTTGTATAACGTTTGTACAAAAAGATATGTTGCTTATGAGGACAGTCTTGAACTTGGTAGCTTTGGAATACATTGCACAACATAGCCAAGAGTGTAAAAGTCCCTAAGAACCAGCAGCGATAATAGAAGCTAATCCTTATTTGTCACTGGGGTCTGATGTCATCAGCTTGGGTCACCACTAATGACTAGTTGTTCCATAAGAGAAGCGCCCAGTTGCTGTGACACACAGCGTAGTGCTTAGTGGTGAGGAGGCTGCAGTTTGGTCACTTGAGTGGTGTTACGGAGTCAGACATCAGCACTGTGGTCATTATCATTGTTGTAATCTTCATCGGAAGTATGAAGTATTGTCTGAGTGAGCGAGACATGAATAGACATGAATAGATATGAATAGACTCTACCACAGACTTTTGATTTCCTGTGAAAATCCTCTCAGTTTTTCCACTTTGGGAACAATGAGTTTGGCACTAATGATATGTTGTGAGTTATTGCTTTAAATTTGAATGATAAACACACTCCTATTAAAATTTTAATCTATGTTGCCTTTGCCGGCCTTTGATAATTAAAATAATCGACAAGGAATTTCACAATGGATTAGTTGAGTCCGTGACATCACTGTGGATAACCCAATCAGTGACGTCACTTCTCGATGGTGTTTCTATGAATAAATACACATTTCTATGAATAAAGCACATCTTAAAACAGTGGAGGTCAGAGAGTGAGCTACTGCTGTGGGAAAAGTACACGATCCAGGATGTCCAAAACATGAGAATTAAGCGCTTTAAGCAAACTCCTAAGTGTATTAACATGGCTTGTCGTGTCAGATGCTGCGACAGATTTGTGTGCTGTTTAATTTGTTCCACACATGTTTTCTTAAGCACAGAAATGACATTTTTATGTTTATATACTTATCTGTAAACGTTACATGTAAATGGACTGTAAATTTTACTGTAAATGGGGCGGTTCTGGCTCAGTCGGTAGAGCGGGTTGTCCACTAATCGTAGGGTTGGCGGATCGATTCCCGGCCCGGATGACTCCACATGCTGAAGTGTCCTTGGGCAAGACACTGAACCCTAAGTTGCCCCCAATGGCAAGCTAGCACCTTGCATGGCAGCTCTGCTACCATTGGTGTGTAAGTGTGCGTGTGAATGGGTGAATGAGACACAGTGTAAAGTGCTTTGAGAAAAAGCGCTATATAAGTGCGCCATTTACCATTTAACATTTTACAAATTCACGGCAGCATTTCCAGTTTACATAAAAACCTCGTCCTGACTGCAAATGAGTCTCATTAAATTTCACTGAATGAGCACGAGTCCAAACATGCACTTCAATCAAACAGCACACAATAGAAAGGAAGTGCAGTATCTGACTAAAATATTCATTTTGATCAAATATTTTGTTTGATGCTTTATTTAGCGATATTTAGAAACAAAAGTAATTGTGTTTATGACAGTAGTAACTGTAATGGGGTTATAACATGTAATTGTATATAAATGTAAGATGTGTCATACATTTACAGAATAAAGGAACATGTTACCGTGTTCAGACGAGTGAATGTGTGTATTACTGTAGAACATTCAACCTCTTACTTGTTAACACTTAGTGTCACGATTCCCCCTGTTGGCCAGCTGTGGCACTGCACCATGGCTGGATCTGGCGCCCTCTGGTGGCCGAACACTTGCAGTGACTATCCTCAGTGTGCCGGTGGACTCCATTTCCCAGCAGCCACTGCTGGTCACGTGGGTTCACTCAGGGTCACATGGATTCTGGCACCTGTGCCTTGTTTTGGTTAACGAACACTGGGGGTGTGTATATATAGTGCTAGTAGAGCACATTGTTTTTGTCTTTCGTTGTGTCTGAGAGAATGTGTTTAAACTCCTGTCACAGTGCTTAGGTAATCAGCCGGAGAAGTAGGCTTTATTCCTCGTTTATGTGCCTGAGAAGCAGGTTTTGTTTTCATGTTGATTAGCTGAAGTATTTTTGTTCCTAGGCCTTTTTCAGGGTATCGTGCTGGTATTTGCTTTATTTGTGTTGACCTGAGAATTTACCCAATAAATCAGCGAAAGCCAGTCTGTGCCTGTTTCCGCCTCATTCAACCCAACGTGACACTTAGTCTGTGCTTTTGTTTTTCTTTTTTTTTTTTCGCTGAATGTATGAAGGACAACCTTTTAATCCAACTAATCGATTAATGACAGAAATAATCAACAGATTATTTGATTATCAAAATAATCGTTAGTTGCAGCCAAAATCCCATTAGTCTTTTAAACTACAAGGCAGTGGTGGCTTAGTGGTTAAGGCTTTGGGTTTCTGAGCAGAAAGTCCCCAGCACTGCCTAGCAACCACTGTTGGGCCCTTGAGCAAGGCCCTTAACCTTCTCTGCTCTGCTGTGCTGGGGTTTACAAAGAAAGGAATTTCATTGTGCATATTTAAATGTGATAAAGTAAGACTCATTATCACAGCTATATTCCTCAGCCTTACCAAGTCTTACTATCCTCTGTATTATAAATGATTCATAGGAGACTGGGGTTGTTCCAGAAGTAGTAAAGACTGCTGCTGTTACATCTGTGCCAAAGAAAGAAAATGCTGCACTCAAGCGTCTTTAGTTTGGGAGCGGTTTTGTGTCATAAAAATGGTGCACTTATATAACGCTTTTATCCAAAATACTTTACACTGTGTCTCATTCACCCATTCACACACACATGGTAGCAGAGCTGCCATGCAAGGCGCTAACTTGAAATCGGGAGAAACTTGGGGTTCAGTGTCTTTTCCAAGGTCACATCGGCATGTGGAGTCATGTGGGCCAGGAATCGAACTGCCAACTCTAAGATTAGTGGATTAGTGCAGTGGTTTTCAAAGTGGGGGCTGCCAGGGGGCTCCTGGGAGGCCTCAACAATTTGGTGTGAAAATACATGATTTACTCTCTCACTCTCAGACAACGACACACACACAATTCCTAATGTAATGATGTAATTATTAATAAGAAAAAGGGGGATATATTCAGAAGTCTGTATTTTTAATGTGTTTTAAAGACATCTTGCAAAAGGGGGGCCTCGGTCGAATATTAATGCCATTTGGGGGGCCTTGCCGACGAAAAGTTTGGGAACTCCTAGATTAGTGGACGACCCGCTCAACCACTTGAGCCAACCCCCCCCCCCGTCATGGATTAAAATATTATGTACCCTTTGCTTTTTGCAGTAGAGATTGAACCCCTTGCGATTAGTATTAGGAGTCATCTGTCTATCGAGCGTGTAAGACTGGGAAATGAAGATTATTACTGTCACGGAACGAGGCAGAGACAGAAGCAGTTGCAGGTCAATGTCTTTATTGTTCCTTAGCGAAGATAGCATACATACAAGCAAATGCTAGGACCACCCTCAGTCCGCTTTTGTGATGCTACTGGTAGAACAGAAACTAAAGCCATTCAGGAATATAAGAGATACTTAGAGTAACACACATACTACAAACAATACCGTGCGCAGTGGACAGTAACTCAGGCATATAAATAAGGCACTTCACTTAACTTAACACTCAACACCTGGTGCAGATGACACACTTTATCAAAACGACAACACCAAACCCCGGAAGTGTGCAACCAGCAAAGAAGGAGTCACATGTCCAGTCGGCTCGGCTGTGCCACAGTGTCACCCACCTGCGAGGCGTGACAATTACATTTCCTTATATGCAGAAGATGTTGTTCTTTTTCTGTCAGATCCTGAACAATCAGTCCCTTTACTGTTAGATCTTATAAAATCTTTTGGTACAGTTTCAGGATATACAATTAATTGGCAGAAGAGTGAATTCATGACATTATGTGCCGATCTTTGTACTGAATTCTTGTTAAATCTCCCTTTTAAAATTATAGACAGATTTCTTGGTGTTGTTCTGCCCAAAAACCCTAAACTAATTTTTAAGAGTTTGGAGGATCTAAAGATAGACATTGGCAAATGAAGGTCTTTTCCTCTTTCTATGATAGGCTGTATAAATGCTGTTAAAATGATCTCTTTGCCTAGATTTTTATATCTTTCAAAACCTACCTATTTTTTTGACAAAGGCTTTTTTTTTCTAGGCATCAGGTAATTCACTTTAAGATGCATAGATTGCATTATTCAAAGTCTAAATTGCACAGAATTTTCCCCACCATTTCTTCTACACGTGAGTAGTGTAAATCTACAGAGGACTTTCTTACCCATCTCTTTTGGACATGCCCTAAACTTTATGATTTTTGGTATGGCACCTTGTCCAGGGTGTACCCCGCCTTGTGCCCGATGCCTCCTGGGATAGGCTCCAGGTTCCCCGTGACCCTGAAAAGGAGTAAGCGGTTGAAGATGGATGGATGGATGGATGGTATGACATATATAAGTGGTTTTCCGACATGTATGGTTTTGTGTTTAAGCCTGATCCAGAGATTGCGTTATTTAGATACTGTCCTTTAGTTTAAGAACTGGTTGACTTACAGAAGTGTTGCACATGGAGAGAGAGTATGGAGTCATGGGTAACCTTGATAAATTTTATGTTAAATATGGCAACCATTTTTGGATTATCTTCATCAGTAATGTTGGGCATTGTATGCTTCTGCCCTCTAATGACTGCTTGTTTTGAACTGGAACTGCAGTTTTTTTTCTTCTTTTCCTTCTTTTTCTTGTATGTGTGTGTGTGTGTGTGTATATATATATATATATATATATATATAAATAATTTTTTTACATTTATTTATTTTTGTAAAGTGATAAGAAAGTTGCTCCGAAGAGGTGCACTAAAATCCAGAACATAGAAATAAATCAGTTTGTAAACATTTAGAGTATTTAATCTTAAACACTGAAAATGCCTTTACACTGGTGCATTTACAAATAGATGTATAATAATTGTATTTTAGATAAAAATAAAGCAATGTTAATTATGTTCTCAATTTGTTTCATTTTTCATAAATAAAACACAAAACAAAGTACCAATAAGAATGCCATTAAAATACAGGATCGATAAGCAGTATCGGTAAGAGTAGTAATACCGTTAAAATCCTAACGATACACATCCCTACTCTGGTTTCTACATTTTCCTCCGACCTGCAGGTGGCTTGGCTACTCTAAAAGTGCCCCTTTGTGTAGTCTACACTAACATAGGTAAATGTGGTTATGGGACAAGAACCATGTGGCCAATAGGCCACAAAATAAAAACATTGTCAGAATTGTTAGTGTGGACTAGCTAGATTTGAGCCAACAAAGGTTGAAGCTGTGACAAGTTTGGTTTACTTTGTTTCATATTTCCATTGTGGGCAACACAGTGGTGCTCTAGGGTCCATGGTTTGATGCTGATCTAAGGTTATTTTTTGTATTTAGTTTTGCATGTTCTTCCCGTGTTTGCACGGGTTTTCTCTGGGTTCACTGGTTTCTTCCCACCTCCAAAAAAACATGTCAGTAAGTGAACTGGATTTTTTTAAATTGCCCCTCGTGTGTGCATCGTGCTCTGTGACATATGCAGGGGGTATCCATAGGACTAATTGCTTATTGAAAATGAATGAAAAATAATTTCCATCATATTTAGACAACACAGTGATGATGCATTTTGTGTGTTCATGTCTCCAGGTCTGACGAAGATTAAAGATGCGAAGGACACTGAGGTCAGACTGAATGAAGTGGAAAGGCTGCTGAAGAATGCCATCAATATGCCTTGGAAGGTAAGAATCACTTATCTCTGATTTCAGGACTACAGGGGTATAACATCATACAGGAACAAAAACAACAGATGAAATAGTAACGTTAATTAACAAGCACCAATGCTAAATACTAGAAGATATACACTTATGAGCACTTTATTAGGAACACTATACTAGTAGTGGGTAGGGCCTCTGCTTGCTCTCAAAACAGCCTCAATTATTCATGGCATGGATTCCACAAGATGTTGATACACACCTTTGAGATTCTGTTTAGAAGAATCTAAATTGTAAATTGTAGAAGAATTGTAGAAGAATTGTAAATTGTGGCCATGAAGGGATGCACATAGTCAGCAAATCTTAGATAGTTAGATAGGTTGTACCATGCAAGCGATGATTGATTGGTTGGTATTAACAGGCCCAAAATGTGCCAAAAAGACATTCCCCACACTACCTCCATCAGCCTGGAATGTTGACAAAAGTCAAGTTGGGTCCATGGATTCATGCTGTTGGCACCAAATTCTGCCCCTACCACATGTGAGCCTAAGCAGAAATTGAGAGTCATCAGACAAGCTTCAGATACCAGTCATGTGCGAGGGCGCTTCCCATAGTGTTGTGCCAACGCAACATGGAGTTCCCTTTGAAAGGGAACAACTTTAAGGCATGCTTTGTTAGCTCGAAGATGCCACCTATCGCTAATTCAATTCAATTCAATTCAATTTTATTTGTATAGCGCTTTTTACAATAGACATTGTCACAAAGCAGCTTTACAGGATTAGAAACACAGTACACACACAGTAAAAATGAGTAATTATCCCAAACTGGGAAAGACACTGAGTGGCGACAATGGCAAGGAAAAACTCCCTAAGATGTTTAAGAGGAAGAAACCTAGAGAGGAACCAGACTCAGAAGGGAACCCATCCTCATCTGGGTAACAACAGACATTCTTAAAGAGACAATTATTGGTTTAACTGTAATCTGTTTGGCTCAGAGAAGCCTTTTTCCCAGCAGTCTGGATTTGGAGTAGATGAGAGCTCCATCCAGATGTAGGACCGTCGAGACCGATCATGAAGTTTTTGAGAGCAGAAAGGAGACATTAGACCAAATACACCCAGCTGTTAAATAAATAGCTGATGACTGTCCTTTCAACTCTTATAAGAAACAAATGCAACTATATATATTTCCACCATCTGTCCTTAACTTATTTAAAAAGTCATCAATACATTATTTTCTAATATGTATGTGAATACTGTACTGTGAATATGTAATACTAATATATGTGAACAATCCACTAAATTATCATTTGATGTGTATAGTTGGTCATTTAAAATTGAAGTTAAATCGCAAAGTAAGTGGCTGAAAAGAAATACGGTGGTACCTCGACATACGACTGCCCCGACATACGAGTGTTTTGTGATCGCATTTTCGTCTCGAGTTGCACCGGACAAAGCGCCACTCACGAAACCTGTGACACAGCCACGTGTTAGTGCGCGAGCACATTCAAACCCTTGTTTGTGTGTGTGTGTGATTCTCACAAATATAAACAAGAAGCAACAAGCCAAACCGGTTTAATATTTTATTGCCTCAGTCAGTGTGCTTGTTTGCCTCGCTGTCGAAGCATCTTTGATAAGCTGTGCTCGCGTTTTGTGCTTTGTGTACATTTACAGTACTTTATCACATTTCTTTTTATAACCATGGGTCCAAAGAAAGTGAGTGGAAAGGTCAGTGCTCAGAAGAAGATGTCTTCTACGCTATTGAATTAAAGCGTGAAATCATAGGAAAACATGAGCAAGGTATGCGAGTGATTGACTTGGCGAGGCATTACGGGCGTAGTATATTACTTCAATAATTTGTACTGTGCTTAAATAGAAGGAGTCATTTTCAATAATCAATAAATAGATTTTTCTTATTCAAAAACACATAACAAAAACAACTGGGGTGGCATTTTGGGGACTGGAACGGATTAATGGCATTTCAATTAATTTCAATGGGAAAAATTGCTTTGAGATACGAGCAAATTGACATACAAGCAAGGTTACGGAACGAATTAAACTCATATGTCGAGGTACCACTGTACTTTGACAATCAATCAGTAATCTGTATTTTTTCACTTTGCAATATCTCTATATGGTTATATTTTAATTAGTAAAAAGTTACACTTACATTGGTAAAAGTAGCCGCCTCCGACAGTCAAAGTCTCCAGAAGAACTGTTGCTGGTTCTGCAAAATGCTTAATAAAACTTATAGCTCATTTCCTTATAAAATTGCACAAACTGTAAGAGAGACTACTATTTTAATTTAAAAAATTTTGTCACAACAAATATTGACTTTGTTTAATTTACTACTGTTTACTTCTTGTTATGGTAAAAGTAGAAACATTTAATTTCATTATTTTGAAGGCATCTTTGCTCTACAGCATTTCTTTACATGTGTCTAAAACTTTTGCCCAGTACTGTATTTTACTTGGTGTAATCTTGACGGCCATCATTGTGTCATGGCACACAGCACATTTTGTTTATAAAGCTGTTAACAAAAAACCTCAACATCTCAGCTGAGGATCATCCTAGCTACTTGTAATAAAACTGATCTCTAGAGCACATTACAAGATACATGTACATATCGTATATAAACATTTAGCAGATTCTTGTTCCTTAGTGGGATAGGCTTCAGGTTCCTCCGTAACCCTGAAAAGGAGTAAGCGGTTGAAGATGGATGGATGGATGGATTGTTCCTTAGACTTAGAACTTAAGTCCAATTGTAATGCTCAGGATTCCTCACAGTTCCACTTTTAGGGGCAATTGCTTGCAATTCTGCTTGCTTCGGGTCCTCTCATAACATTTCTACTGGGTTAAGGTCAGGACATTGAATTGGCCGTTCCAAAACATTAACTTTATTCTTCTTTAACTATTTTTTGGTAGAACGATGTGTCTGCTTAGGGTCATTGTCTTGCTGCATGACCCGCTTTCTCTTGAGATGCATTTAAGGAGCAGATGTTCTGACAGTTTCATTTAGAATTCGCTAGTATAATTAAAAATTCTTTGTTATATCAATGATGACATCAACACATGATACTAACACCACCATATTTTACAGCTGGGATAAGGTTCTTATGCTGGAATGCAGTGTTTTCCTTTCTCTAAAAATAATGCTTCTCATTTAAACCAAAAACTTCTAATTTACATTTACATTTATTCATTTAGCAGACGCTTTTATCCAAAGCAACTTACAAATGAGAGATACAAGCAAAGTGATATCAAGCAGTAATTTGGTCTCATCCTTCCACAAAACATTTTTCCAGTAGCCTTCTTTCTAGTCCACGTGATTTTTAGCGAATACAGACAGGCAGCGATATTCTTTTTGAAGAGCAGTGACTTTCTCCTTGCAACCATGCCATGCATGCCATTATTGGTCAGTGTTCTTCTGATGGTGGACTCCTGAACATTAACATTAACCAATGGGAGAGAGACTTTTAGTTGCTTAGAAGTTACCTTGGGTTCCTTTGTGACCTTGTGGACTATTACACGTCATGCTCTTGGAGTGATCTTTGTTGTGTTCCAGAATTTCCTTAATTCGTGCATAATGATAATGAGTCTTTATTGGTCACATATACATATGCACAGTGAAATTCTTTTCTTCACATTTCCCAGCATGTTAGGAGGTTTGGGTCGGCACACAGGGTCAGCCATGATATAGCTTGCCAGCGCTGGGGCTTGTGGATTGGTGGGGTCCATATTTTTGGACTTGGTTTTGTAACCTTTTCCAGCTTGATGAGCATAAACAACTTTTTTTTTAAGGCCCTCAGAAATCTCCATTGTTCATACCATGATACACTTCCACAAACATTTGTTGTGAAGATCAGACTTTGATAGAGATCCCTGTTCTTTAAATTAAACAGGGCACTTACCACTTGATTATCTTCTCAATAATTGAAAACACCTGACTCTAATTTCACCTTCAAATTAACTGCTAATCTTGGAGGTTCACATACTTTTGCCACTCATAGATATGTAATATTGGATTATTTTCCTCAATAAATGAATGACAAAGTGTAAGGTTTTTATCTGTTTAATTTGGTTCTCACTGTCTACTTTTAAAACTTGTGTGAATATATGTATTTCAGGTCATATTTATAAAGAAACAGAAAATTCTAAAGGGACTTTCAAGCACCACTTTAGCAGATCTAGTCTGCCAACAGCAAACCTACTTACACACTCCATTTCTATCAATTTCAAGCTGATAAACCCATTCTGAGAATTGTTCCAAAAAATTATTTGTAGAGCTGTAACTTAAAATGTAATTTTGGATTGTTTCCCATTCTGTAATACGGGAATGGGCAGGGCTTAGAATTATATTTCAGCCAGTTGCTAGAAGGCCCCAGAGACATTTTGGAATCTCTTTTAAACCCCTGTTCCAATGTACACATATATATATATACACAGTCATTGTGTATACTTCATATACATTGCTCATGCAATTATCAAGAATCAATGTGTTGTGAGTAGGAAGGACTATGCAGGGCTGTAGGTCCAGCCAAATGGAAATGAAAAGGCAGAACATTCACATTCACAACCAAATAATAAGACATTTATTGTTATTGTCATATTAGCAAGAGTGAAACCCTTTTACTGTTCCTAATACAAAAGATAGTATGCTGCTCCAACATGCACATTATTTACTCATTTTGTTTACTCAGAAAAGCATTCCTTACTCTGAATTCACTAATTATTACTACATCTGTCTCAAGTATTAATTGTCACAGCCAGGACAATTAATGTTTCTGCAAATGCTTCTGTGCTTTTGTCAGTTTTCCAGGTCAGAGGTCGTCTTAACATTCTTTGAACGTTCGCCACTAGATCAAGTGCTGAGGAATGACAAAATCCACAAGATACAGCCATGCTTCCAGAGCCCCATCAAGATATCAGGTATAGAAGACTGTTCAGATGTTAGCTTAATGCAGTGCTATAAAAATATATTTGCTTCCATCCTGATTTCTTCTACATAGTTTTAGATCTTCAAATGAAATACAACGTAAAACAAAGACAACCTGAGTTAACACTCAATACAGTTATTTATTTATTTATTTTTATTGAAGCAAAATAAAATAAATAAGGTGATCCAACACCCAGCACCCATGGGAAAAACTAAATGCCCCCTTAAACTTAAAATCTTAAACTCGTTTCCCTCAATTAAATCCTCGTTTCCCTCAATTATTGCAAGTTGTCCTGAAGCAGCAAAGCATCCCCACATCATCACACTTCCACAACCATGCTTGACCGTAGGTATGATGTTCTTTTTGCGGAATTCTGTGTTTGGTTTACACCCAGATGTAACGGGACCCCTGTCTTAAAAACAGTTCCACTTTTGACTCAAAATTCAGTGGGTTTCTCCTTGCCAGTCTTCCATGGATGCCATTTTTGCCCAGAGTATTTCCATTTGGAGATAACAGCTCTCACTGTGGTCCTTTGGAGTACCAGAGCTTTTGAAATAGCTTTGTAACCTTTCCCAGACTGATGTATTTCAATCACCTTCTTCCTCACGATTTCTGGAATTTCTTTCAATTTTGTCATAGTGTGTTACTGGGTAAGACATTTTAACAACTTTAGCATGTTGAAACAAGATTTATTTAAGTGTTGATTTGATGGAACAGGGCTAGCACTAAACAGGCCTGGTTGTGTCTACCCCAGCTGAACCCCATTCTAAGGCAGTTTCATAGATTTGGGGAATTAGTAATTACAGGGTCAAATACATTTTCACACAGGCCCAGTTGGTATTGGATAACTCTTTTGCTTCAAAAAATTTAATTATCATTTAAAAACTGTATTTTGTGTTTATTCATGTTGCCTTTGTTTTATCTTATCTTTCTTTTGTTGTTTATCTGTTTTGTTTTATCTTTTTATATTAATTTCTGAAACAATTTAGTATGTGATATACACAAATAGAAGAAATATTTTTTCACAGCACTGTATGTGTGTTATTTAAAAACCTAGCCATCAGAGCAGTATTGTGATTTTGAACCTTAAAAGTTTACAGCCATAATGACCATAACATAAAATGTTCCCTCTAGACTATACATCAGCTCTGAGGCACTACCATTATCAACTGAAAACACTTAGATAATAACTTTTAAAATGTTTATTTATGCAAGATGAAATTATTTATTTCTTTATGCTTATTACATATGTTTTCATGTTTTTTTTTTCTCAGAGATTATGAGGTCAAATGGGTTCTGCCTGGCAAACACAGAGACCATTGTATTTGATGAGAATGTTCCTCAGGATAAGGACAGACCATCCTCTACAGACTCAGCCCAGTATTTGCAAGTGTCCCATTATCCTTCCTAAACCACAATACCCAAAATTAAACTCACATTTAATTAATCTAGTTTAGATTTGAGCCAGATATTTATATATGACTCAAGATTTGCCTTTTCTAGTATATCACATGTGAAATAGTAAGGTCATAGCATACAATACATCTACATTTAATGTGGCAACTCTCAGAGAGCAACAAAGGACAAAATAGTGAATTAAGAATAAGTAAAAATAAGTGCCCGATGCCTCCTGGGATAGGCTCCAGGTTCCCCGTGACCCTGAAAAGGAGTAAGCGGTTTAAGATGGATGGATGGATGGAAGTACACTGTAAAATATATACAAATATGGCATATTGAGTATATTGCACTTGATTATTGGAATGTACAGTCCCCACTGAAAGTATTGGAACAGAAAGGCCAATTATGTTGTTTCGTCTATACATGGAACATGGATCTGTCAGTTTGGAGAAGTGGCCTAAGCCCTGAAGCAGCAAAGTGTCTGCACACCATCACACTAAAACCATCATATTTATTTGTTGGTACATAGTTCAACACAAGGAATGCTTCACGTGGTTTCTCCAAATTCAACTGAAAATGCAACTTCTAATGACTTCTCCAGTTTCAAAATTATTGATGATATTTGGTGAAACTTTCATGTGAATAGCCTTATTGGAAATATATTTACTCAAAAAAATGTTGACACATCCAATACTTATTTCCCCCACTGTACGTGATTCAGCAGAGTGGGCAGTAATCAGGTCTGGGCGTGTTTAGTCTAATTAAACCCAATTATCAATTACATTTTTAGTTCTTTAATTGAAAAACTAAATGGGAAATTATGTTTTCACATTGGACCGGTTGGTGGTAGATAACTTACAGTGGTGTGAAAAAGTGTTTGCCCCCTTCCTCATTTCCTGTTCCTTTGCATGTTTGTCACACTTAAGTGTTTCGGAACATCAAACCAATTTAAACAATAGTCAAGGACAACACAAGTAAACACAAAATGCAATTTGTAAATG
>JAFFST010053399.1:16233-41043 GCA_022414735.1 Noturus placidus
GGTTTGGATTTTTTTTCACCTTTAATAATAAACACCTTCATTTACAAATTGCATTTTGTGTTTACTTGTGTTGTCCTTGACTATTGTTTAAATTGGTTTGATGTTCCGAAACACTTAAGTGTGTCAATCATGCAAAGGAACAGGAAATGAGGAAGGGGGCAAACACTTTTTCACACCACTGTAGATCACAATTAGATTAACAGCCCGCGTCATTAAGTCACTGCGCCATGCTGTCCGACATCCCTCCAGAATTTCACATATTAACATACAGTTGGCCTTTGTTATGGTACTGTATACAGCTTTGGGTGTTTTGTCTCTTTTTTTTTTCTTTTTACGAATGCTTTAAGTGCAGTTTATTATTTGTCATGCTGTACATGCTAATAGACAACTGCTTGAAGCCGTATAGACAACTGTTTGAAGCCGTGGGTGTGTCCCAAATCGCGTAGTTACCGTCTATATAGTAGCCGAGATACAGTACATGTTTTTTCACCCACTACAGGCCTATAGTAGGAAAGTATGCTTTTTGGGACACGGCCAAACTCTCTTGTTCGCCATAAAACGTAAAACTGCCGTGTGTGATCGTGTCCTGTCGCAAAATACAGTGAAAACTCTCATACGACGTTCATAATGTGATTAATGTGTTTACATGTCTGTAATACACATCCATAATACGACTAAAACAGAAGTACTCCACCTGTCTTCATTCGGTTAGATCTTACTTAGATTATGACCATAATCAGGGCGGCTGTGGCTCAGTTGGTAGAGCAGGTTGTCCACTAATCCACTAACCGTGAGGTTGGAGGTTCGAATCCCGGCCCGGGTGATCCCATGCCGAAGTGTCCTTGGGCAAGACACTGAACCCTAAGTTGCCCCCAATGGCAAGCTAGCACCTTGCATGCAGCTACCATTGGTGTGTGAATGTGCTCTCATTAGTAAGTCGCTTGTAAATGTAAAAATGATATTTCTGTAAAGCTGCTTTGAGACAATATACCATTGTAAAAAGCGCTATATAAATTATTAAATTAATTAGATTATGGTTTGTGTTTACATGGTAGTTAATCAAAGTATGGTCTTAATTAGATTAAGAGTGGATTATTGTTGTCCATGTAAACGAACTGAATGACTGACATGCTTTATACATTATATGGTTACACAACCAAATTAGAACAGCTCCAAAGAGCTCTTCACTATCTTTCAAATAACACCATCCCCGTGCCACTGTGATCTATGGAGCCCAAAAGAAACATCACAGAATACTAGAATTTTAGCCCATTTGGAGCTCTATTCCAATTTAAAATAAAATCTCAGAAGCTGCTACAGAGCTCATTGTTTCAATCGACCATTTCTCCCAGATCAAAGACTTTGTATATTCAATTAAATTTTTGCAGGAATTTATTTATTTATTTATCTATTTGTTTGTTTGTTTGTTTGTTTGAGAAATAAAAAACAAGTCTTCTGTTTTCAGTCATTCAAATTTTTTATAAATATTCTGAGAATCGAATTGAATCAACTCGAATCATGAAGCCAGTATTGTGAATCTAATCGAATTTTTCAAAGATGAAGAAACTTGAGGATCAAGAAATTGAACAATGAAGCAGATACATTTCTAAACAGATAATGCAGTCGTCAATGTTAGAAAGAAGTGAACTGGTTGGGTAAATAACCACAGCAACAAATTATCCGATGTGTCACTATTTTGCGTGTTCTTCTCTTTGTTATAACAAAAAAATTAGAATGAGAAAATAAACATTTAACTTTACCTAAATAACATGGATGAACTCCAGCAGCTGTATGGAGGGTCAAGAAGTAAACAAATAATTCCATGGTTTTTGTAGTTTACCTTATAACCACTGGAGTTAAATTTCTACACGGTACCCCTGCAAACCAAATCCTAAAATGAACTGAAAGCTAATGAATGGTGACTACATCTGGATAACAATGGTTATTACAAACCTACATTTCATTACATATCTCACGAGAATACCAGGTCATGGTAATATAAATCAACAGAAATCTACAGTACATTTTGCTCCACTCCATTTTCTGATGTGAGAGGAGTGAGCAATGCATTGCTAAACTGTGCTATGAAAAGAAAATGTGTAGACATACATAGAAAGCGGAGCTCTGAGGATTTAGCAATCCACCAGAAGAAGTGATAGAGAAGTAGAACAGTCAAGAATGGCACTGCGTCACCCACACTTCAACAAGGGAGTGTGAGAGAAAGAGTATGATAGAGAAAGATTTTCTGAGACACATTTGGTTAAATGAACTCTGGGTACAAGAAGTACAGGGCCGGTCTATCCATTAGGCCCCACCACCAGCCCACAGCCGCCCTACCGCAGCCACACCGAATCCAATTAACAGTACCGAGCCACATTTAGCATTCCTCATGTCATTTATTACCTCATAAAAGTTTGTTTGGTCAAATTGGTTTGTTAGCGCCCCCGAGTGCCGATGTAAATAAGCAGAAGTGTACTGTGATGTGTGTGAGTGTCAGTGATGATGATTTAGTGTTTGTTTGTTTTTTTACTGCACTATGGATGATAATGATCATGGCATAATTTTTATGCTAATGCTGCTGACGTATTAACGGCACTAGCAATCAAGATTGTTAGTTGAGATGCAAAATGAAGCAACAAAAACCATCAGGAGCTCAACCATGTCACAGGAGCATCTCAGCGGTCTGGCTGTGATTTCCATTAACATTGCCATTAACATTGCTGGTCAAATCTCATATGATGACATTATTAATGATTTTGCAGCAAGGAAGGCAACTAAGGTAAAATTTTAAACGCACACATTACTTGAAACAAATGCAGTTACAATACAGTGTTTAAATTACAGTATATACATTCTGTATATACATTGACCAGCAATGTTTAATGACCAGCAATTATTAATGATTTTGCAGCAAGGAAGGCCACTAAGGTAAAATTTTAAATGCACACATTACTTGAAACAAATGCAGTTACAATACAGTGTTTAAATTACAGTATATACATTGTGACTTTTATATTGTTATTCAAAAGTCACAATGAGGGAGGGAAGGGGAGGGGGGCATTGGGGATGAATCTCGCCTAGGGCAAATAGGCTAGGACCGGCAGTGAAGAAGTGAATTAGTTATACCACCAGCAGACAGCAAGTAGTGTGCATCTCAGTTACTGAGCAGTTGAAATCTGTGCATGTAAGCATCCCAGCATGACAGCTTCCTGCAGCACTATAAGCACTTGGTTTTGCAGATTTTAATGATGATAGTAAGAGCACACACAATATCTTGATACCCTTCATTATAAAGTACTTTATAGTAATCTATCCAGTTAGCTGTTCATTAACATTCACCACACAATAGGAGATCTCCTATGCTTATGAAATCAAATATACTGTGCAACTATAATTAGATTTTTCACATAGCAGATTATGCAAGCAACTGGTCAGATAAAAAAAAATATCCTTTTCTTTTTATGGGCAGCATTTAAAAGGAGAAGGAAACCTGAGTCAAGGCAGGAGGAGGCAACAGAGAGAGCTTGCAGACCTCCTACTCGCTTGAGAGATGTCAGGGCCAGTAAAGGAGCTAACTTTAGAGTCAGAAGCTTCTCAGAGGCTGACTCTAAGGGCTCAAATGGGGCCCCTGACAGACCTTCCAAGACCACAGCAGGGTTACAGGAAAGGTATCCATGGCCTGCAGATGGGCCTCAGCCGAGCTAATGCCCCTCAGGTGTCAGACCCACAGTTTCCATAATCCTTAAGGACCAGACCTGACCGACCTTCCAGGACCACAGAAGGTCCCAGGAAGGTATGCATGGCCTGCAGATTGGCCTCAGCCATCTGACACCACGCATGAACCTCGAAGTTAGAGGATGCTGACCCAGAGGCTCCATCAACAGGGGCACGGCTGGCCAAAACGGTGGCCAAGTAACCCTGATTGTAGAAGGAGCCCAGCCCACTGAGAAACGTCTTTGTGTGAACTCCAGGACTGTAGCTATTGTGCAGTTCACTGGGTCTAGCTGACGTTCCTCATACAATTTCCTTGTGAATGGTGCTCTAGCATTTAACATGGTTTCTACAATATCAGTTGTGAGACCAGAATCTATGAGCTGGCAGTCCTCAGGGGCCAGACCCACTGTTTCCGTAGCTCCAGCTGAGGGTGATAAATCAGCCCTCCAGCTTGAGACAGTAGATCCACTCTAGGGGCTCAAATGGGGCACCCAACAGACCTTCCAGGACCACAGAAGGTCCCAGGAAGACATGCGCAGCCTGCAAATGGGCCTCAACTGTCTGACACCACGAAGTTAGAGGATGTTGCCCCACAGAGGCTCCCTCAACAGGGGAGTGGCTGGCCGAAATGGCGACCGCGTAACCCTGATTGTAGAAGGAGCCCACCCCACTGAGAAATGTTCTTGTAGGAGCTCCAGGACTGTAGATATTGCGCAGTTTACTTGGTCTACAGTGGATCCCTGCGGACAGGAATCTCCCAAGTAGTGCCATCTCGCAGGGATATTATCTCTCAGAACCATGTTTGAGCTGGCCAAAAAGGTGCTATTAGCAGACTGTCTTGGCGAACTCTCGCTAGAGCTTGTGGGAGCAGAGAGATGGGGGGAGCAGCATACAGATGTGACCTCGGCCACATGTGTGGACTCCACCACAAAAGTCTCCTACGGTCATGCTTTATCTGCCCAGTGTTGATAGGTTTGACACTATGCCTGTTGGGGATAGAAACGTCCTCATCATGGTAGAATCCTGTAACCCCTAGAAAAGTTGTCCACTGCACCGTCTGGTTCCCGCCTGGTTCCCCTGGCAGTCTGCGGGGGTTGGTGGGCTGTCATACTCGCCTTCTGGGTCTCCCTCAGACTAGTGCTGGCCCAGGCTCCACTAGTGGACGCCCGGGTGAGCTCAAGACAACAGGGAAGGAGCTGGCTTTCTTTGAATGCTGCCATATGTCAAGCTCACTCAGCAGGTCTGCTTGGTAGGCCTGCAACCCTGTCATTGTCTGCAGTGACCCACAAGCAAGACTACTACTTAATGTAGGCATTACCGTGCACAGCCTCTTGAGGCCGCCATCGCCTACTACACCGCTAACACTTCACCCAGAAAGTGTGCACTTCTCCCTGTAATGAAACGGGAGCAAGCTGTAACGCACTTCTTGAATTCTTTCTCGCTTATTACTTAACTTTCATTTCCTCTAAAAAAAATATCGAGTAGAAATGAAGCGTTTTTGTCACATAAACAACCAGGAGCGTAACCATGTTATGGACACTGGGGGGGTCCAAGCGCTTGAAAATTTGCATATTTAGAACATAGTTTTAGGATTACAGTTACTGTTTGAATTCACGTGGTTTCTGAGTGATAGAAGCTCCCACAGCATGGTGTCATCACCGAACTTGTGTTGAGTCTGGGCGAAAGTAAGTGTACAGGGATTTTTCTTAACAAACATAATTATATTAAAAAAGAATAGACATAAACAAATAGATAAATAAAATAAATAGAATAGATGAAAAATAGACAGATCCGTTGGCAGGGAAAATTAAAGCAGAATATATAATATTCTCTATAATTCTTTATATTCTCAATATAAAAAATATTTTCTCCTGAATATTGGGGGGAGGCAGATTGGTATGTCATGACCCCCCCAAAGAGTGCGTGGTTACGCCCATGCAAACAACAGACATAAAGTCTCGTTGAAGAAAATAAGGCTGGTGGCATGGCTCACAGGTGCCATATATATATCATGCGACGCGCTTAATTGCCACGTCACCTGATCATGGCAGGCCTATAAGTAGAGTCATGATTTTACACAAGCTTCACCGGTCACACGCAAGGCATTCCTATACTGTTATGCTAAATGCAACGTCAAAGTTCCCTTTGAAAGGGAATTGCAAACTCCTCCCAATATTACAGAGTTTTCTTGATTTTTGCATTCATTTCCATAATCGCAAGATCATGAAATGATGTGATGATTAAAATATGATTAAAATACTCCATAAATCCCTCCATCCCTTGGCACATTTAGTGAATTATGCTTTGGAAATGTTATTGTTATACACTAATCTGTGAAATAACTCAGTCACATGCTTGGACAAAAGAACCAACAAATTGGTATGGCATTTGTGTCATATCATATATCACATGTGTCGTGGAAGGACCCGTTTTAGTTTTGCTAAGGTGGTTTTGATGCCGGCCTGCTGAACATTCACTGCTGCTGTTGAGCCATACTTTAGCATTATACTCTGATTTACGGCTGCAATTAACAATTATTTTCAAAATCAATTAATCTGTTGGTTATTTTCTAGATTAATCGGATTTAAAATATTCTCTAGCATTTTTTTTTTGTTTATTTAAAATATAATCCACAAACTGATTGTTACACATATAAACTTCAGACAAAAATTTTACATTAAAATAATGTTTGTCCAGTTTTTATTTATTTATACAATACAGTATCTCACAAAAGTGAGTACACCCCTCACATTTTTGTAAATATTTGATTATATAATTAATAATAAAAATAATAATTAATCAATTTGTATAGCGCTTTTTACAATGGACATTGTCTCAAAGCAGCTTTACAGAAATATCATTTTACATTTACAAGCGACTTACTAATGAGAACACATTCACACACCAATGGTAGCAGAGCTGCATGCAAGGTGCTAGCTTGCCATCGGGGGCAACTTAGGGTTCAGTGTCTTGCCCAAGGACACTTCAGCATGGGATCACCCGGGCCGGGATTCGAACCACCAACCCTACGATTAGTGGATTAGTGGACAACCCGCTCTACTGACTGAGCCACAGCCGCCCTGTGATTATATCTTTTCATGTGACAACACTGAAGAAATGATACTTTGCTACAATGTAAAGTAGTGAGTGTACAGCTTGTGTAACAGTGTAAATTTGCTGTCCCCTCAAAATAACTCAACACACAGCCATTAATGTCTAAACCGCTGTCAACAAAAGTGAGTACACCCCTGAGTGAAAATGTCCAAATTGGTGTCATCGCTCTCACACTCCCTCATACTGGTACTCATACTCATACTCAAAGAACTCTCTGAGGATTTGAAAAATAGAATTGTTGCTCTACATAAAGATGGCCTAGGCTATAAGAAGATTGTCAAGACCCTGACACTGAGCTGCAGCACGGTGACCAAGACCATACAGCATATTAACAGTACAGGTTCCACTCAGAACAGGCCTCGCCATGGTCAACCAAACTACAGTGCTACAGTTCAGTGAGGGAGCTATGAATGCCAACACGTACTGTGACATACTGAAGCAGAGCATGATCAGTATGCAGTATTCCAGCATGATAACGACCCCAAACACACCTCCAAGACAACCACTGCCTTGCTAAAGAAGCTGAGGGTGAAGATGATCGACAGGCCAAGCATGCCTCCAGACCTATACCCTATTGAGCATCTGTGGGGCATCCTCAAACGGAAGGTGGAGGAGCACAAGGACTCTAACATCCACCAGCTCCGTGATGTCATCATGGAGGAGTGGAAGAGGACTCCAGTGGCAACCTGTGAAGATGTCACATGAAAAGATATCATCAAATATTTACAAAAATGTGAGAAGTGTACTCACTTTTGTGAGATACCGTACATACATACATACTGTACATCATTTATCTGGATGCACACAAATGAATGTATTGTTAAATGCATATTTTGCATATTGCATAACTGGATACATAATTAAACTGCAGTCCTAAATTATTAATAATATTTTTAAAAATCTCTGTTACTCATTGCGTTTAGACATATTCTTTTACTTATGTTTAATTTGATCGTCTGTTTTAATTAGACATTACTGATCTTGTGCTAGCAATGTTTATCAGCAAATCTACACTGCGAGTGAGGAGTCTCGTGACAAATTATTCCAACTCAAACTTTCAACCTTTATTTATCAATTTATAGTATTTTCCAATTGTAATGTTTTTTTTTTTTTTTAAATAAAGACTGAAAGAGGGTTAGCACGTTCGCCTCACACCTCCAGGGTCTGGGGTTCGAGTCCCGCCATGTGTATGCGGAGTTTGCGTGTTCTCCCCGTGCGTGGGGGGTTTCCTCCGGGTACTCCGGTTTCCTCCCCCGGTCCAAAGACATGGATGGTAGGCTGATTGGCGTGTCTAAAGTGTCCGTAGTGTATGAATGGGTGTGTGAGTGTGTATGTGATTGTGCCCTGTGATGGACTGGCACCCTGTCCAGGGTTTACCCCGTCTTGTGCCCGATGCTTCCTGGGATAGGCTCCAGGTTCCTCGTGACCCTGATAAAGGAGTAAGCGGTAGAGGACGGATAGATGGTTGGACTGAAAGAGATGTTGGAAGCTTAGTGGTGGTGACTTTGATGTCATGCGACCATGGTGTAGTTCGGTTACCTAACTTTAGCTTTTGGCGATTGCATTTAGGGTTCAAAATTTATAGAAGTTGTGTTCCTTTGTGAAGATTGACTTAATGAACAAAACGTGTAAGAATCATAAACTTTTGTTAGTCACAGAGCATACTTTCTGCAATAATCTAAAAACCAATAGAAAAATCCTACTAATCAATAAGAAGATTCGTTGACAATGATTATTATCGATTAGTTGTTGCAGCTCTACTCTGATTATCAGAGTGCTCCACTGTGTGGATTTTAGCACTGTGTGCATGCATTGTCTACCAGGGTGGGATAATTTCTTAAGCTTAGAGAATGAGAAGCACTTTCTGAGAGTATCACAATATGTGTCTGCATGCTTGGGAGTTGTACTAAACTCATCTGAGTTCTGCAATTCATTATGTTACATTTGTCTCCTGCTCACTGCTAGCTCCTTCACTCTGAGCTCTAGTGTGCACAAAAAGTACAGCACACCCAGGGCAATTTCTGGCCATTTTGCTGCTCTGGGCAAGATTGCTATTGCTGCCCCCAGTGGTCACTTAGCTATTAATGTATGCTATGATCAGACAAAAAGTTTTTGTGTATTTAACACAAGACTAAGCTAGTTTGGTGTCATTAGCCAAGGGGAGGCACAACTAAGCTATCAGTGTATTGGTTTATCTGCTACAGCGCCATGTAAAGTACATTATCTATACTTATGCTCTGCTCATATCATTTTCAGGTAACTTGGAACTGATAAAGACATGTACACACCTTGTTTTCCTGCTCAGTATAAGAGAAAGCTAGTGTTTCAGTTTCTACTCTTTTACTTTAAAACAACGTATTTTAAAAATCTGCATATATCAGCACAGTGACTGATTGTGTGAGCACGCGTTTGGCAGAATTGAGACCTGTCAACCAATAAGACACCAGTATTTCCATGTATTTTCCAGTAAACCCTGTCTGATTGGTCTTGCCTTTGTTCACTTAAGATAAAATACAAAATACAAAATACAAAATTACAAGATACAAAATTACTTTTACTTTTGACATTCAAATTACGTACTGACTATTGACATGGAGGGGGTAAAGAAAAAATCTTCAGGACTATAGGCCTGAATGCCCAGGCCGTGTTACACCCCTGGTTCTCTCTTTCGTGAGGGTGGGTGTGTCAGGTGGGGGCAGGGGTGTTGGGGTGCTCACCTAGTTCGCCTATGCCTAGAAACGGCTGCGAGTACACCTCTCATGGTCAAGAGCATTACTACTCATCATCATCATCATCATCATCATCCGTATCATCATCATCATCATCATCATCATCATCATCATCATCAGTATCATCATATTGAGACATAACAATACAGTTCTTGCAAGCAGTATAATTATGCTTATAGCAACAAACAAAGAATGAGTGCATTATGCTCTATACTTATTTGAATCCACCTCCTCTATTCCTCAGCAAGATGTGAATAGGAAAGATGACAATGTGACATATTTGGGACATTTTCAATTTCCTTGTATGTAAACCCACGGTACATGGCAATAAAAGTGATTCTGATCTTCTATGCTGAGGTCACATTCACAAAGTGACAAGGAAGTAGAACTGCATCTCTAAGACCTTTAATTGCATTCTTCTAAATTGAACAGATTTTATAGAGAAAATGAAATTGATATTCTTTTAATCAGTACATGAAACGGTACAAAGGCCGCCTCAGGCGAATCCGTGTATTCGAGCTGCTCTGGTATTCTCGTAGAATAGCATAAGCACTATATCGTGATCACTTTTGCTTTCCTTTTAGTTGGTTTGTGGCGGAGCATGGCGCCTCGGCTCTCTGGTTCTGGATATATTGTCCATTTGGACAAGTGGGTCTTATTCAGCACTTCCTATTCACACAGTAACAATATATGGTTGAAAAATATGGTTGATGGTCATCTGATATCAGATACATTTCAGAAAGAGCTGGTACACGTCTTATGAAGTAAACCCAGTGGGAATGTTGTTTATGAGCATATGCTGGCCACCCGTTGGCCTCTCTGATTCATTAACTCTGCTTAATTTTATGTCTGCTTTAGTACATCTCCTTTGATAAATTAACCCAGTGCTGAGATGGCATGAGTTTTATTACGCTGTCATTATTCCATGATGTAGAAACCTGTGGCAGAGGATAACAGGCAGATCAATTCTCCTGGTTTGTTGATCATTAGCATTAATTACGACTAATATCTCTCTGTCTCTCAGAAGTGACAAGAAGCATATTTGTAGCCATGGTAACTGCTCCCTCCTCTGCCCTGTGCGATCTTTTTAGCCCTGAGTCACTGTGATATGTACAGCAATTATCTGCTTAATCCCAGAGGAAGCAGAGGCACAAGCAGAAGACAGCAGTTCAATATTTGCATAACATTTCTTTGATGGTCTTGCTGTCTCAAAATCACCAGGCACCTCTGTACTGGTTTTTGAGAAAGTTTATGATCGTGAACTTAATTTCATCATAAAATGAAGAGAAGCTTTATATCAGTATAACTCCAGTAATGGCCTTGGAACTCATCTGTTCTCCGTAATTGGCACATCCATTAAATTTAATATTTGGGTTTAACCGCACAGAAAATACATTAGCTGAACAGGACACACACCACATAGGCAACTGTCTGGCTATTAAATATGCCTAAAGCCTTCTATTTCTTTTGAACAAATGTGGCCACTGGGGCAAATCCCTACACTGACTGAACTATGCTCTCTCTACTGACTGAGAGATATAACATTAACAAATTCATGTAAATATTATCAGAGATTAAAAACAAAAATAATTCTTCTGAAATCAGAAAGTATGTGTTACAAAATGAAAATAAAACATTTCATTAGAAATGGTGATTTGAATGTTTTTGTTTCCAAACAGTTCTGCATGAGTTACGCAGAAGGCTATAAGTCTTGGGCAGGTGACTGTCAATCCAACATTTTCAATTAAAGTTAGCCCATGCCCAGATGCCAAGACTTTGATCAGTGAATTGAGCTTGGTTTTATTATTTCAGAGCTTTATCCCAATTCTGTATTTTTTTTCGATACTTAGCATATTTGGTGTCACACAAACATTTAAAATAGTTCAGTTCAAATCACAAGTACAAAAATCAAACATCAGCTTGACTCCAGCAGTGCAACAGATTTTCTATTCAACATATTTCTATAATTGTTACGCCTCGGCCAGCAGATGGCGCTGCGGAGCAACCAAGTCGTTGGACACATGACATTTTGTTTTGGTTAACGTTCCTTCTGGAATTACGTAATTATGATGTGCACCTGGCGTAGCTTGTTTCAAGCTAATTATGTCGAATACTTAAACCCCTCAGTTTGAAGCGCATGTTGTGCGTTATTGTTTCAATGTTTGTTTGTTTGAATGTTTCAGCTGTTTGTGTTATGGTGAGAGTTTGTTTTGAGTTCATGGTAGGAGGCAGTATCTCAGAGTCAGCACTTAGCTGTAAATGCTAAGCAGGGAAAGCTTAGCATGCTAAGTAGTTCTTGTTCCTGTTTTGTTTTGCTTTGTGGATAAATAAAGGGACTCTTGCGCCTACTTCCAGCCTCCGTTTCGTAACAGAATAACGCGCCTACATAATGGAAGTAGCAAGAGAGCCTGTCATGCAGAAACAACAGTTCTTCATGAGTAAGACCGAGTTTAAAGCATTGCGCCGCGAGTTCGAGGAACAGAGCAGACAGCTAGCTGAAGAAATTGCTCAGCTCCGAGGCCTTCTAAAACCGCTACATTTACATTACATTTACATTTATTCATTTAGCAGACGCTTTTATCCAAAGCGACTTACAAATGAGACACACTCACACACCAATGGTAGCAGAGCTGCATGCAAGGTGCTAGCTTGCCATCGGGGGCAACTTAGGGTTCAGTGTCTTGCCCAAGGACACTTCGGCATGGGATCACCCGAGCCGGGATTCGAACCACCAACCCTACGATTAGTGGATTAGTGGACAACCCGCTCTACCGACTGAGCCACAGCCGCCATCACACCACGCCACCAGCCGTCCAATTTGCCATGCCCACGCTACTGGAGAGCTATGCCATGCCACACAGCCAGCCAAGCTACCTGAACTCCTAGGGGTTCCCACTGCAGGGGAGTTGTACAAAGCCAGGCAGCCAGCAGAGCCACCCGGACTGCTGGAGCCCTCCAAGGCTGGTGAATCACACCATGCTGCCCAGCCTGGAGGAGAGGACTAGCCCAGAAATTTTTTTGGGAGGGGCACCGGTGAAAGGGGAGGGCCAGCCAGAGCTTAACAGGGCAACCTCTGGCCCCCTGGTGCCAATCAGCAAAACGGCAGCAGAGCTCCAGCCAGAGGCTAACAGGACAGCCTCCAGCACTACAGTGACATCGGCGCTCCAGCCGGAGGCTAACTTGGCAGCCTCCGGTGCTACAGAGACTGTGGAGCTCCAGCCGGAGGACGTGGCCACCTCTGATGCTCCAGATGCAGCCAGCGTGGCTGCAGCAGAGCTCCTGCCTGAGGTAAGCCCGCTAACCCCTGTCTTTCTGTGTCCAGGCAGTGAGCGGCTGCAGAGCACCAGCGGGAGAGCAGGGGGGAGGTCTTCGCATCTCAGGAGGCTGTCCTGCCACTCTGCGTTCCCGGGCCACGGCGGGCAGTGTCCTGCGTTCCCGGGCCATGGCAGGCAGCGTCCTGCGTTCCCGAGCTGCTGGGGGCAGCGCCCCGACTTTCAACCCCAGTGGGGGTGTCGTTTCAGCCAGAGACTGCCTCGGTTCCTGTGGCAGCAGGGGGACATTCTGCCCAGGGGCCCAGGACCTCCCATTGGGGGGGTTTCTGTTGGTGCTCGGGGACGAGCACCCTTGGAGGGGGGTTCTGTTACACCTCGGCCAGCAGATGGCGCTGCGGAGCAACCAAGCTGGTTGGATACATGACATTTTGTTTTGGTTAACGTTCTTTCTGGAATGACGTAATTATGATGTGCACCTGGCGTAGCTTGTTTCAAGCTAATTATGTTAATACTTAAACTCCGTTTAATAATTCATACATGTGAAGTCTTCTTAAATACTATGCAAATAACAACAAATAATGTAGTGTATTTATTAAAAACTATTGAAAAAGTCAATACTTATTTAAAAAACATTATATATTTATATTACTTGTAATCATTTATGTATTTTTACACTATATTGCCACAAGTGGACACCTCCACCATCACACTTATATGTGCTTGTTGAACATCTCATGCCAGATTTAATCCTCTGTTATAACCTCCACTCAACTGGGAGGGATTCCCACTAGATTTTGGAGCATGACTGTAGGGATTTGCCCACTCCGCTACAAAAGTGTTAGTGAGGACAGGCACTGATGTTTGGTTAGGAGACCTGGGGTGCAGTCAGTGTTCCAGTTCATCCCAAAGATGTGCAGCCACTCAAGTTTGTACAGTCCAAACTTGATAAGCCATGACTTAACCTTGCTTTGTGCACAGAGGCATTGTCATGCTGGAATACATTTGGGACCCTTAGTTCCGGTGAAGGGGAAGCTTAATGTTACAGTATGCAAAGACATTCTATATAATTCTGTTACATAAGTTACATAAAGTTTACTTAATGATAATCCAAGAATGTCATCACTGAATACATGCATCTATTTAAAGAGCACCTATTATGGTTTTGAAATGTGCCTAATATTATTTTAAATAACTCATACAATAAGGTCACAGGGAACCTGGAGCATAGGGCACGAGGCATGGTACACCCTGGACAGGGTGCCAATCCATCACAGGGCACAATCACATACGCATTCACGGACACGCCAATCAGCCAACCATGCATGTCTTTGGACTGGGGGAGGAAACCGGAGTACCCGACGGAAACCCCCAAAGTATGGGGAGAAAATGCAAACTCCACACACACAGGGCCACGGAGGGACTTGAACACCTGACCCTGTAGGTGTGAGGCGAACGTACTAACCACTAACCCACCGTGTGCTATAAGAAAGGTAATATTTGAAAAACCATAATAGGTGCAAAATGATAGCTGATTAACTACTCATAAACTAACTGTTACAGGTCAATTTCTTATAAGTCTGGTTTACTTATGAAAGCGCTCCCAACACTTGATGTTCAATGAACCAGAATTTGTGATCATGTTTAATTTGAAGCAAGTGCACCACCTGCTGCATATGTTCAGTAACAACAACGACCAGATAACAACAGTGACACTATCAAACTTTTATTGCTCACTGTAAAAGAATCCACGTACCATACTGAATTACATTTAAAAAACGCACGGTTTTTATTTTTTCGCTGATTTGCTGCTGTTAGATAAATACAATTAACAGACATTGGTAGTATCCCACGTAGGAGTTTTGAAGCAAGGGCTATCATCTAGTAACCTTGAGATGAATTATAATGAATCATGGTTAATTGGTTGATTAGGGCACCTCAGTGCTGCTGCTAAAACAATCAATATAAATTTAGTGAGAGAGACAGTTTATATTTTGCTTGTTTATCACATGTGCAGACAACAAAGCATGAATATTTTACCCTTTTAAACATTTCCACAAACAACAGCACATGGACCTTTAGTAACACACAAAACTGTTCTGCAGTTTGATTACGCTTGTAACTACTGTGAGAGCCTGACAATTACAGCAATTTACCTGTCCAGCAACTCAAGCCAAAAAGGTGCCTACCACATTATGTACTTTGTGTGTGCGTTTGTGTGTGTGTGACCGTGTGTGTGCGTGTGTGTGTTTTAACATTTAAGAAAGGAGCCTCCTTTGTCAGTGCTTTGTAACAGTCAGAGGAAAGGCGGGAAAAGGGATAGTCAGATGATAGAGGATATTGTGTTTTGTGGTTTCTTGGTAATAAGCTGCATTTTTGTCATTTTCAAGAGAAAGTGAGGGAACGACTGTTTATAGCTGCTAAAACAGAAGTGATAACAGGAACTTACTTGTTTTGTGGATGTTAAATGATATAAATATGCTGTTCCATTTTTTTATTTAAAAAAACAAAAAACAAACAAAAAAAAAATCTTTGGCAAATTGCTGTGATATAAGAATAAAAGACTTCAGGATGATAACAGACCATCACTGATTATTTTCCTATAGCATAATATTCAGAATTCAGAATTATCACAGCATATTGGCGAAGCACATGGCCTAAATGGAGCTGTTCATTTTAGCCACAGGCTCAATCATATGGCATAAGAGACCCAGTCACATGCCTAGCATTTGTGACTCCAAATTCATTTCATGCACTAATCATGTGACTCCCAACAACACAATGTGAACTGAGATAACCTACAGGAAAGTTTAAGACATTAAGAGGGCCACATGACAGGAAAAAATACAAACAAATTTTGGAACATAACATCAGGATCCTTTTCTCTTTGTGTCTCTATAAGCAGTTGTTTCTATTGGTCATAGCAGGGACACATGAGACGTCTGGGCACGGCACAGTAGGAATGAGGCTGAGCTATTTCTGAGCAGTTAGAATAGTACAGATACAGCTACATGATGGTGATTCTCTCTGGGGAAACAAGGACCGCAGGTCTGTCACGATCAGAATGATGCTTACAGTTGTCACAGCCTCTGCGGATTCTCTTCAGCCTCCAGGCCACACAAGGCATCATTAGCACAGCTTTACCCATAATCACTGTGACAGGAAGGGCCACAGCTACTATGAAGGTGGGCGGCATGTAGAAACGATAGGACTCCTCTTCAAATGCCCGCTTCCAGCCAAACAACAGTGCGTGGAACGTGGCAATAAGCAGCGCAATATAGCCAAGTGTGGACTAGAACAAGAAAACACATTCAGAGACATTCAGTCTCTACATTTGAACACTGCTAACAAAAACACAATGAAATGTTTGATTTTATGTATGATTTAGCAACATTATATATAAGGAGCTAGTTTTAATATAAAGCCTAAAAAGCATTGGTGAAAGTATTGGCTCATATACCAAAACTGACTGAAAAATGAATCAGTTAACCCCTTACACTCTCATCTTACTATTCTGCAAGGCTAAATTCTGATTGGCTGGAAAGTATGCGATCAAATCGTATAATGCATAGGTAATTCCAGTCAGTTTAATCACCGTTCTATATTAATGGACTGCCTAGAAACAGTTGTTAAATTCTCATTCATGTCACTATTAGTAGAACCACGAAGGGATGCAGGTGATTCACACTAGCACAATCTCTCTTTCTCTAATAACTGTTTTATTATAATGAATTCAATAATGTAATCTTATCACACCACTTTATCTCTGTGTATGATTTAGAGTGGGCAGAATACTAGATCTAATGACTCCTATTTAAAATAACCACTTTCATCCTATCAGTCAAATTTTGCCCTGCAATCATGAGTGACGGCTTTAAATTGTCGATGCTGGCAAGTGATCATGGTATAAGCGGGATAATCCACAGCTAAGTGTGTGTTACACGATTTTAATACACTCAGCAGAGGCTTTATGTCAGGTGTTTCTTTCCCTCCACGTTGTGCATTAAAATCGCGTAATGCACACACCTAGCTGTGGATTATCCCTTACTTAAAGCATAATATGAATTATATGAATTCAGTAACTGCAGCAAAACAGAAAAGCTACATAATTATGAGTCAGAAATATGGATGTCTGTATATTTTCAAACTGTTCTAGATTAAATGAACAGCCTTGTACATAAAGAACAACATTTAGCACATTAATCAAGTCCTTGACATAAGTAAAAAAATAAATAAAAATCTGCCAACAAAATATTAAAATGTGTGAATGGGAATAAATGATATTAGTCTTGTCTTAATATCACGGCCATTTTTTAGAGTGCTGCATAGACAAATGCATTGTCTGGTGTAATGATAATGATAATAATGATAATAATAATAATAATAATAATAATAATAATAATAATAATAATAATAATATCACTGAGACCATAACAAGTAACATGGCACTTAATGTGTATTACTTTTAATGGTGTCAAAAGATCTATCGGACAGTAAACTCCTCACAGATAAACTCCTAACAGTAAGTGTTTCCACTCACAGTAACGGTGTAGTGTCTCTAACCTGGATGAAGCTGAACTCTCGCCAGTTGAGGGAGCTGTTCACTGATGGAATGGACGTTACAGCCAAGAGAGACAGAAGGCCAAGACTCATAATACCGAACGACACATACATCTCCACTCTCCACACCTCCTCCTCGTTCCATGAGTTTTCTATATTGGCATGGACCTGGGCAGAATGAAACAGAAAGAATACTTAAGTCAGTTAACACTATTTTTGTTAAAACGACACCCCACTGCTAATGCAGAATACACAAAAGTTAGCAACACGTCATTGAACCTAAATAGACCCTTTTCACATGACGTCATGCAACTTCCGTTCTGACTCAAAGCAGTGTATGGTTACTTCCGCCAGCATAGTGGAACTATGAAGTTTCCCCAGTCCAGAAATATGTCTAAATGATGTACAGTAACTTTCTGACAAATTCTTCATTAAGCAATACCTGTTTTATTATTAAGGTAAGCATTTTTGTATTGTCCAGCCCAGCTTATGTTAGCTAATGTTATAACAGCTGTGTAAATACTAAAATTATCCGCCTTTACTAGTAAGTGAGTTAATGTTATGATAACCGCTGTGTGTAAATACCAAAATTAGCCATGTTTACTAGTACGTGAGCTAATGTTATGATAACCGCTGTGTGTGAAGACTAAAATTAGCCGTGTTTACTAGTAAGTGAGCTAATGCTATGCTAACTGCTGTGCGTAAATACTAAAATTAGCAATTTTTATTAGTAAGTGAGCTAATGCTATGCTAACTGCTGTGTATAAATACTAAAATTAGCCATATTTACTAGTAAGTGATAGCCCTAGATACAAATGTGCAGTTACATCATGAATTAGATCCAATGAATTTCATTATTTAACAATTAATAACTGCTACTACTAAGTAGGTCATTTACAGAAGTAGGATTAAAAGTAAAAATATATGAGGAAATAGCTAAAGACACAAGCATCATATGTGTCTTGCCTTTAAAGCTTCAATTTTTATAAGGTTGATATTTTAGTGTGTCATGACGCAGCAGGAAAGTAAACTTGATTTAAACGTGGACTCTCACTTTTCATATAGGCACAAATGAAAACTAAACAAACAGTAACAGACCTGCTGGTAGGCCATATTGAGCAACAGATATCTCTCAGACCTCCTCATGGGCAGGCACAGGCTATAGAGCACATGGATGCAGACGAAGAAAAAGCTGAGCAGGCCCAGCTGTTTGCGGCTCTGTAACCATCCCTGTAGCCAGCAGGGAAAGCGCTTGAACTTAGTGCCGTAGAAGAGCTGGTGCACAGCAGCGAGCTGACCCGCTAAATACACCAGCGCCAGCAAGGTTATAGACACCACCGGCAGTGTCCTGTTCACCATCTCCAGCGGGATCTTATAAAAAAGGCTTTGCTTATTCTTCACGTACGGATGAATGATGTCCCGGGTGAACGAGTAGGCGAAGAAGAAGATGGAAAGGGCGATAGCCGTCAGAACGGGACCTTTCCAGTCGGAAAACAACCTTAACGGCATGTTCTCTACTTCCTTTGCCAAGGAGAGTGTGCCCATGTCCACAGGAATGAAACTGAGCTGCCGGGCCAACTCGATGACCCGATGCCTCGCGTCCACTGAGTTACTGCAGATATACACCTGCAGTGCGGAATATAACATAAACAAACGATCAGACGTGTATTCCTTTCATTTCACAAGTATAAGGAAATGATCTCTCAATGGATTCTGAAATTATGAATAATTATTTCAGTTCTTCTTATTGAAAAAAAGGAAGCAATGAGAAAGAAGATGGACGATGGGTGTATTGTACAGAGAATTGGTAGGCTTTCATTTGGGTGCTGAACAATGACAAAACCGCAGTCTTAAGGATATTGTAGTTCCAAACTAGTTCGGGAACGTATATTGTCATTCCACTGTAGTATACAAAGGAATGTATATAATATCCAAAGAATATTTATATTATATTATAGTAATATAATATCAAATTCTGTATTATAGTATACAATATCCAAAGTACTGTATGTTGTAGTTCCAAGCATTTATTCTTCTTATATTTTATCAACATACATCTCATGATTTTGACATAAAGGATAAAGATTGAAGAAAAGTCAATAGCTAAATTTTTAAATGAAAGGAGTTGAATAATGTTAGCTCCTCATTCTGATATTTTTTTAAACACTGCTCATTAGTTAGCTAACATCTAGCAATGTCAGTTTGTAACTTACATCATTTCACAGCAACACTCAAGTGTTATAACTGCTCTATAAGCTGTCTGGCTTGAATCTATCATGTATTAAAGTTCTGATCTATTTCAATTAATGTTGGACTGACAACGAGACATAGCAGTGTAATATTAGTCAGCAGGTCATCATCTAATACTTGTAGAAATCATTTGTAACCTTCCAATATACTTCCTGCCTAGTGAATTTTCAGTTCTCCACTGAGAGAACTTATTTGGCATTGGCAATGGACTGAGTATTTTTTCAGTCATTAAAATTCTAAATAAAGCACTTTTTAAATCTTAAAAACAAGCATTTTAGCATCTTCTCTGAAAAAAACCCTCTCTATAAAAATGACTATCTCAGAAGCAGGCCCAGAATAAGCCCTTTAATGTGGCAGCCTGCTCTCTACAATATTATGAGATACAACATTATTCCCAGAACTTCTTGACCCTATCCCATAATGCAATTATGCTGCATAAGGACCTGCTTTGAAGTGAATATCTACTTGCATCTGTTTCATGTTGTTCAGTGTGGTGTGAGTAACAGGAACTGAGTCAGTGTATTAATTTAGCCCGTAATAAAAGGGGGCGGTATTAAAATATAATATATAATGTAATATTGAAACCCGCAATGAAATGTGCAGTCTGCTAGCTCTGCTAATTGCACTGCTGTCAGAATGACTGGTGCTGACTATATACCTCCATATGATCCTGCCATGATGTTCCCTTGTGATACATCATCACTTTGAGCAGAATAGTACAAGCAAATAAAACTAACCATTACGTCTGTCACCTGAAACTACTTTTGTTGGACGATATATTGTTCCAGAAATAATTGTGATAAACAATATTATTTTCATTTTAAGACCATTTTATGCCACTGACAAAATGATAATATAATAGTATAATGATGCAAGTACCCCCTGATGCAAGTACCCCCTTTCAAAGAGCAATGAACTTTTAACTCATATTCAGCTTCAACTCACGCAGCTTAAGCGGGTCAATCCCTGACATTTTCTTTCTAGATTTTTCTTCTTCAAAAAAAAATTGCTGGTGCATTTATAATGTCTTGCGTTATTTTTTTTCAACAGTATGTTTTTAAGCCAGTGCTAGCACTTGCTACACATCTTAAATTCGAATGCACACAGTTATTGCGTTTGAATGTGCATTTTTATCTTAAATTTGACTATTATTCAAAATTTTAATTTTAATTTGACAGCCCTAGAGCAGACAAGAGGAGAGAAGCAGCGTGACTGGCTAAAATATTGGTAACATTCATTGTTATGTAAACAAACACTCATGTAAACACAATGTGCAATGTCGAGGTCAGCAAAAATGATCGAGGTAGGTCCATATATCATACAATAAGTCAATAAATTATTGTGACAGGCCTACTAACTGGTGCTACTACTAATAATTAGTTTTCAATTTTATTGCCAATTACTTTTGGGAAGGGGAGCTCAAACATTCTGCTCCTTTTATTTCTCAAACAATCTCAGTGATTAGTACACATTCATTATAGGAATGTAATTATACTATTCAAATATTAGGCATATGTAAAAATGTGTACATTTTTGTAAGAACCAGAGTTCTTTTTTTGCTGCCCCTACTATATATTAATAGTTTTTGAGTGATAGAGATTTGTATTAAACCCATTAACTTCAAATAAACAGTCAGATACGCTAATAATCATTCGAATCACAGGTATACTAACATCAATGCTTCTTTTCAAAATTTCTATAGTAACAACTCATTCACACAGGGTGTGTAAAGTTAATGCTGCACATATTTTGAGCTAAATTAGGTTGACCGATTCATCGGTTTAATACCAATAGTTTTTCCCGGTTGCGTCTGTTTGAAGAGCGGCTGTGAAGAGTGTGCTGTAATTATACAGTACGAGAGCAGCCGCTAAAGGTGAAATAAAAACTCTCAATTTTGTTGTGTTATTTGAAGTATTTTTTGGTACATTTTGGATATCTATATATTTAATTGTTATTTGAAGTGCTACTTTTTGGTTTAGCTTGGATGTATATATTTTATTTACTTTAATATTTATTAATAGTTAATATATATTTATATTTATATATTATTTTTATTTCATTTTTAAAAAGTACAGTACATTTTCATGGTACAGACAGTATTGTTTATTTTTGTAATAAAGTTTGGCAATATTTTACTTTGTGTAACGGTCGCGTAAAGGGGTCGGATGCAATCGCTGGATTTTCAATGATTTATTATAATAACAATTCAAAACAAAGACAAAAACCACTAACCCACCTAAACAAAGAAGCATTAAACTAGCACTAGGACTAATACACGAAAACATGGGCATGAAACAAAACACCAAGGAACACAGAAACAGGAGTCTACACACAATTAACGAAAGACCCAGACTAAGTGCAAAACCCAACTATATATACCCACCAGTGCTCATAAACCAAAACGTGAATCAGGTGCACAAAAACATGTGACTTGCAGTGGCTGATGGGAAATGGAGTCCAGAGTCCTTAGAACCGTGACACTTTGAGTCTTATGATTTCATTTAAAAACTATCGATTGATTAATCGGCTATCGGCAGGTACTGTCCAACTTAGTTATCAGTATCGGTAAAATCCACTATCGGTCGACCTCTAATCATAATAATAAACAGATTAAAAATGTGTTGTTATTTAACAAGGGATAATGTAAAATTGTTGATATGTTTCAGCTTTATTTAAAGAAAAAAAAGCCTATTTTATGGCAGGAATATAGGGTGTCAGAGCTTTATAAGCGTCAGTAAGTTTTCCGACACAGGAGAATCGAGAGGACGTGGCACTTTCTGATTTCTTAGTACCATGATAAACTGCTTTTGTTGTCTTGTTAACTTCAACAGAGATAAAAAAATATATATAAAAATAGGTGGATGAGGGAACAACTGATTATTTTACTTTGAGTCTTATGATTTCATTTAAAAACTATCGATTGATTAATCGGCTATCGGCAGGGATTGTCCAACTTAGTTATCAGTATCGGTAAAATCCACTATCGGTCGACCTCTAATCTTAATAATAAACAGATGAAAAATGTGTTGTTATTTAACAAGGGATAGTGATAAATCAGTCCCTGTTATAACATTAGTTATAATAGTAATTTATTTGTCTCATATACATTCCACAACATTAGATGTAACTATAAGTGATTAAAAAGTATAAAAGTCTGTAATATTTGGCAAATTTCTCTGGTATAAAGCCGAATAAAACACGATGGGACATCTTGTCATTGGAAAATAATAACTCCAGGGAGATAAACATCACACCACCATGTTGTTGATTATTTTTCTATGACAGCATGCTCCATCATGTTTTGTTCCTTACATCACAAATGCTGACATTGCTTGACTGAGTGCAGGTCCTACCTGACGACTCGCATCTTTAGGGCCTGACTGCATAGCCCATGCTGAGATGACGTTAAACCCTTTCACAACATTGGACTCTGGGAAAAGGGAAGCAAGGTACTCTGCATTGGATTCTGGATACTGGTTTGACCTCCTGTTGTTGCTGACGTCCACCAAGATTTTGCCAGCTAACAGGTGTTTGATGTCCCAGAGAGAAGAATAGTGCTCTCTGTGGATAGCCAGGAAAATGATAGAAGCTTTGCCCACTGCATCCTCGTGATGGGTAAGATCTACCACATGAGGAAAAAACTCAGCCGCCCGCTTGGGCTGTCTACTGCCCACCACCACATGGAAGCCACTATGCAGCAGACGGATGGCCAAGCACTTGGAGAAATCCCCAGAGCCGATGATGGCCACTGAGGGCTTACTGGAGCCTTCACTGGGTCCATTCTTCAATCCGTTAGGAAGGAAGGAGGCCTTGCTGGCAGGACTACTCCCCACCAGTGAGATGGAGTCCATTCTCAGATGTGTTGCTCTCTATGCTGATAAAACCATGTTTCTATGTAGGACAATAAATTGAATAGATTTCATACTATTTTTTTATGTTGTATTAATTGAACCATACACACACTGGTTACAATGTAAATACATGTCATAATAACTGTTATATTAACTAGAATGTCATTGTGTTATTATTATTTTTTTACACTGATTTCTTGCATTAGAAGAGTGTTCCCTGCTGGAAAGAAAAACATGATAGAAACCATCACAGGAAGTTTAATTGTTTCCACTACGTATACCATTACAAACCATAAACTGTTAAATAGTAAAACCATTACCATTGTTAGTCCTTGAAGGTATCCATTAGACATAACATGCACAACAAATTACCAGTAGAGACCCATAGGGACCATTATAGTTTCCATTAAAGCCAATACAATTCACATTAAAACCATTAAATCTATGAGGGTTTCTATTTTTTCTTTAATTTTTTTTATTTTATTTTTTTTCAGCAGAGTTCACTAAGAGAGTCAAGATAATATCAGATACTAGGCTATAATAAGACAGAATAATGATGGTCTCAGTAGGCCTGATGTAAAACAAGATTTAGTGATAACATTTGCATTAATATATCATCTTGAATATTGGGCTAAAAAGCATTTTAAATGTGATCTGCTACACGATCATGTTTAAGACTAATAAAGGTACAGTATGGTAGATTGTGATGAGCTCCACAGGTTCTCTCCGGTCTAAATGTTTTATTAAGCATTACTCCGCTCATCATTAGTTTATAACCGATACTCCACATGCTGCTGCTACAGGCCTGAGTGCGTCTTTATAAATCAGAGAAATGTCGGAGATGAAGCCTCTAGATGAAAACACCGCGTTGTTTGTAGTGAATGTTACTGTAGTGTACTACACAGCAGTGACCTGCAGAGACCTGCCAATGTCACCCGGTAACACAAAACGCTCATCTAATTATTATTATTATTATTATTATCATTATTATTATTTACCACAGTACGAGCGCACGTTTAACTTTAACAATCACGACACTATTCCGGCTAACCTTGATCTGAGGAAATGCTGACGTCACCGTTATCGGTATCCCTCATGGATCCTCCGTGACTATGGAGCAGCAGGAGAAGTCTTCGCTGTCGCCGCTCGCCCCGCCCTCTGTAGCCTGATTGGCTATGGGCTGACTACTCAGTCAGCAGACCTCCACAAATCAGCGACCAGATACCAGGTCACGACTATAACGGAATTAACAAAATAAACAATTATTATTATTATTATTATTATTATTATTATTATTATTATTATTATTATTATTATTATTAT